>VZRX01015421.1:219468-280538 GCA_013398075.1 Notiomystis cincta | reverse complement strand
TCCAGAGGGCTGAGCCACTGCAATACACTTCCTCCTTTTACCAGATCAGGAAATGTCTATACTTCTTCTCCAATTCTAATGGAGAATGTCTGCTACTATTTTCTCATTGACTGCATTCATTTTAGAGAGCAATCCTGTAATTTTGCCCTTCATTGCGAGCTTCTGTTCCCTCTAGTGGTGGCTGGGCTTTGTGTAAGCCATAATATATAGGGAGTTTGTTTTAGGTCTGAACTTATATTCGAGATCTGATTTACCCTCAGTCTTCGTTGTTCATCACAGATATTCACTAGGAGAACTAGGAGGCATTCAATCCAAGCTCTGGAGTTTGGCAATAGTCCTTGTGCAGGCCTGAACTTTCTCAGGACCTTGTGTGTCAAGCACCAGTCCACCAGCAGGTGTCCCAGAAGCCCACTGGTTTTCACCACAGCAAGCATAGGCTCTGTCATACCTGGTCCTGGATCTTCTGAAGAGCCATACAGATGCTCTGCCACAAGCAGGACACGGCCAGATAAAAAGCACAACGTTCGAATGAAGAGTGTGTAGATTGCAGGACTGGGTGTGCTGGAGCCAGATCTTCACCTCACCACGTGGATACGCTCCTTGCGGGGGCTGAGGAGCCTGCTGTTTCCTTGGTGACTGGAGCCGGCTCTATTGGCACAGCCGGGAGAGCCTAATCCAGTGTAGTCCAGAGGATTGAGAACGAGTTTCTGCAGCAGCGTGAGAAGGGGTGGTTTCAGGGGTGACGTCAGGCAGATATCATATTTTGTGTCATGTTTAGCCAACACAGGAGGACTGGGTTGAGACGGCTGCTTATCATTCCCCTGTGCTGCAAAGAGAGCATTATCTTTCTCATATTCCAGAAGCCCTTCATCTTTGACAGGGACAAGAACTCCATTGGGGACTACCAGTTCCCTATTAGCAATACCATCAACAGACAGTAGTTTCTCCAGCTCTTGCAATGGAAATGAAGCCTCTGTCTGAAGGAAAAGCAGTAATAATATTGTACTAGTTCATGACAAAAGCACAGGAGTATGTGCTAGCACCATCTAGCCAGCATCCCCATCATTGCAGCACCAGCTATTTCTTTCTCCTCTTTTTTTCCATCTTTGAGCTCGATGCAAGTAATTGTCCTCTGTTTTCAGCTACGACTCTTACTTGCTATCTTGTATCCTTTGTCCTCTGATGTTATTGCACATCATCCCCCCCTTCTCAACGCCTTTCAGGGAGAGGCTGAAAACTTGCAGGCAAAGCCACTGATTATGCCCCAGTATGTGGGAGAGAGGATGAGATGTTCTGGTGGCATCCCAAATCTGAGACCCTCTGACAAGGGTGGAGCCACAATACTCCTGCATTCTGCTTCCAATATGGGCCTGATATCATGTGAAAATGGCTACAGGGCATGCACTGAAGCAGCCACTGGGGAAGCTCTACCTCGACCCAAGGCACAGCCCTAAAAGCAAGGAGCTGTGAAGTCACCTCTGCTGTCTGCTGTCTCCTGTTTTGCTGGCCCCAGGTATGGGTCAGCTGGACCCAGCTGTCTCATTTCAAATCCATGTGTCCAAAGCAGCAGGGGAGGAGCCAGATGAGCACCAATTAATTACCTGAGGCAAGGTCTAGGCAGTGCTGTGGGGCCAGGCATCCTTGTACACTATGGAGAGCAGTACCCTGTTTCGTGCCATGGAGCCTGTCCTGGCAGCCCACTCTGTCTTGGAGCTCATCTCCTGGTCTGCTTTTCCAGGGTGGGCTCTGCCTGGGTGGTGATGTGGAGGTAGCAGAGCAGTGTGTGAGCGAGGGCAGGATATCCCTACAAGCCCTCAGTCCTCGTCCCCAGCGTGTGAAGGTCACTGGCTCCTGGGTAAATTTCCATCGGATGCGGCACTCTCCCGTTGCGACTCAGCATTTCTGACACCCGACTGCAGCTCCTCTTTCTCATTTGATCATTTTCTTCGTAAGGGGAACTAACAGCCGTTACTAGAGTGATTTGGCCACCATCCAACAGTGTGTATATTACTCACACATATCCCTGCTAGCAAAAGGGGTTTTTTTTTTTTCCACTGTCTGGTTGCAGCCTCTTCCTATCTTCATCATTAGATAGCTCAGAAGGTCAGTGCTAAAAGAGAAATCTTGGAGGCTTTTTTTACAATCCAGAGGAAGGGAGGGCCAGTGCAGGGGGAGAGGGAAGGGGTGAGAAGGAATGGAGGGTATGCCCAACTGAATTAATTCTTCACTAGGATTTTCTCTGGTACAGCTGAAAACACGATCCTGGAAAATGTAATATTTATAGAAACCATGCTGCCCTGGTTGGGTAAATCTCGAGGTCATCTGATGATCATTGCAAAAGGACTGGCCAGATACTGCTGCTGTTGCCCTGGCATGATGAGACTGTAGAACCTTCAATTCAGTACTGAAATCTGCATACAAAATGGGATCCTACTCCCTCTCCCTAACAACCATCTCTCCTGAAACTGCCTTAAGAAGGAAATGCAGAGCCCAGCAGTGAGGAGGTTCAAAATGCCTGCATGGCTTTTTTTTTTTTTTTTCTATTTCTTTGAGAACATTAAGCTATTAACTCTAATTCCCTCAGAGGCAGAGGTCTGCAATTCATTTCACATGTAGGGCATCTCAGGAGTTTGCCTGAAGGACCAAGTGTTGGCCTGAAGCCAGTTCTTTCATTTCTGAGCCTTTTCCATTCCTTGAGGAAATTCTGCATGGGCATGCTGGATGCCAAAGTCCCTAGAGAGAAGAGGAGCAGAGGATTTGTGTTTTCACTACATCTGCTATATTCCTGCACAAAGACAAGTCTGACCTCATCGTCAGGTGGACACGATCCTTCCACTGCCCCCAAAAGTATTAGCAGTCAAAGAAATTTGTGGTAATGGGGAAAGGTGAGAGCAAGGTCACAACTGCAACTATTTCACTCTGGTCCAAACAACTGTCCAGGTCTAAGGATGAGGGGTCTCCACTGGAAAAAGTGGAGTCAAGGAGGCACTGTCCTGAGGCAGGTACCCACTTCTGAAAGTTTAAAAGATTCTTGCCTTCCAAAACATTAAAAGCGAACCAAATGTGACCTCTATACAACTTTCCTGTATTGTATTTCCTGAGCATAGAGCAACATCTTCCTTAATATTTTCTGTTTCTGACATATTTTCTCCAGTGGTGGGGCTCACAAGAGTCTTTAAATTTTGTGTGTGGGGTTAATAGAGTAAATTAGGATAATTATTCATGTCTTCAGGCATTTATTCAGCTGCTAACCAAAATACTTGATTGCAGTAGCAGTATTTTAACCAATGCAGCAATGTAAAGCAGTAATTAAAAAAAAAAGAAAAATGTTAGACTGTGCCACAGTGGTCTGCAATAAATATAAGAATAATCATGTTGCAACTGAAACAAGGAGAGCATATAGCAAAGGTGAACTCTCAGAAGAGTGAAAGGCATGGGAGATACATTTTTGCTGTTCATGACCTCCAGCCAGGTTCATCTAGGCCGCACAAATACACGTGCCCAGCTGTACTGGAGCGTGTCCTTCTGTGCTCACTTAGGTGAGACTGGAGGGTTTCTGTGAGCACCACCCCCATCCTCAGCCCTGCAGCACCCTGGGGAGCCATTCTCTTCTGGGAAACTGGAACCTGGTCTGCTTGTCTCCATGGAAATCCTACAAATATCACCTGTCCATCAGACTGCACTGAGGTGGATTCAAACCTGGTATGTACTGTCTTGGTAAGGAGTCAGTTCTGATGTAGAATTCATGAGTAGGCAGCTGGCCAAAAATATGCAGCCCAAGGGAAGTTATGGGAAAGCACTGGAAGACTAACAGTTTTGAGTACAGTGGCTAAAAACCAGAACCTAAGCCAAGTTCAATGGCTCATTAAACTCAGGTTACAGGATTTTGTGGGTCAAGGGGAAATGGATAAGGAAAAATGCTGTGGAAAAGCTTAACTTAATGATGCAGGTGAAAACGAAGACTGTATGTGAACAAGCAGTGTTGTACATAAACATGTTCAAATGTGAAAGGGAGATACAGGGCAAGACAGATTAAAGCATTTGACCTCCAAATTCCCAAACAGAACCTCCCTGCTCTAGAAAGGAAAAATTGTATATAGTTTAAAGGTGGGTGCCATGGGGAAAGCAGTGGTTGCTTGTGTCTCTGAAGATTAAAGGCTGTGAAGGGTATGAATTCCTAGCCTAGGATGGTCTGTCTTGCTAGAACTTGTGTGAAATTGAATCCACTCAGGAGAATTCATACCAGAAAGGCTGCAGCTAATACACATGACATTCTCAAGGATTAGGAAGATGATTTTTCATGGGCCAAATTACTTTAGAGACACTGCACTGTCATATCAAGGTGAATCCTATTATCCATCTGGGTAATATGAAAACACCGCTGGGGGATGGAAGGTAGAGGCAGCTTACTTTCATGGGAAGAGATGGTTGAATGCATCAGTGGGAGAGAGGCCTCTATGTACCCTGTTTGTCTTGATAAACTTTAAAATTTAGGGCAGAGAACACAGACTGAGCACAGTCTCCTCCTTGTGTTCAGTGTTGTCTTAGCCATATTTTGGAGAATGTAAGATTGGCTTTTAATTAGCGAGGCCCAGCTCAAAGAAGCAAAGTATGCTTGATGCATCTGAAATAAGTCTCCATTGGGAACTATACACTGTTTCTCAACAGATGTTTTAAGTTTTCTTTGAATGTTTTCACAAGGAAAACACATTGCCCAGATCTGCCAGCTACCTTGATGATTTAATGCAATGCTGAGGCATCAGGTGTCTTCAGGTGGCCTCACAGAGGTGTCTGGTAAACAAGAAAGACAAAGCTCAAACATTGTGGAAGCCTTTGTTTGATTTATTTTTCTCTTATTTTTTAATGCTTCTTGTTGAAGAAGAACTGTAATGTAATCGTTATTATGTTTATTCCCCAACACTTTTAATGGAGACATGAGCAAAATTCTCTTCTTAGGTCTTGTTTCTTGTCTGTAGCACCAACTCCAGTCATTTTCTCCTCCTGGATGTAGGAGCAATAATAAGTATATACATTTTTAACTCTGGAACTGTGCCCAGCAGTGCCAAAGAGACCCTACAGGGATTGCACAGGTTAAGGGCGTGTCAAGTAAGAGGAATATAATCTATTCATTCACTCCCTCTAACACTGTTTTGTGCCTCTTAAATTATGGAAAAAGTCACAAGAGTCTCCGCCTCCTTGCACATTTTTGAAAGAACTCCAAGCAGAATGACCTCCTTCTCTGTTCCCTTGGTGAGAGGACACCCTTCTGCCTACAGTGAAAGGAAGAAAATACTAGCATCTGCTAGTCCAGGGGACATATCTCAGCAGTGGAAGCTTACAGGTTTTGCCTGGTATTTTCCCTCCTCCTAAAGCACATGTTAATGATTTTGACCTTTCTAGTAATTTGATTCCAAAAACAGTGCTGCAGCAGCTGAGCTCTAAGATGCCATTTGGAAGATCATTATCACTCTGAAATCAAAGCACACAGCTGCTTGTTCAAGCCTGTATGGAGATCCCCTCACTCATGGAGATCCTCCTCTCTCATCTCTCAGTGTCCTCAGCCCTGGGCCTGCTGTCAAGAAGTTCCAGTCTGCTTGGCCAATGTTAAGGATAAATACACTGCCAGTTCCCTGCATTTGTGTCATATAAAAAAGCTGTAGGAGAGCCAAGCTGGTTGCATATGGAGTGATACCATCCTTGTACACAGGTACCTAAGATAGAGGGGGCAGGGTGTGTAAAAACTTTTGTTCATGATGTGCAATTAGTTGAAAGGACATCTAGGCTATTTGCAGATGGATCAGAAAGTGTTCTCTTCTTGCCTTAAGCAGAAGCTGGCTCGTGCAAAAGTTCTCCTTCCAGATCTGCATTTCTTTGGCTCCTCCCACAGTGTGAATAATCCCTAACATTTCTGTGACTCAGTGGATTTGCTATGGAAATCATGGCAATATTTTCAGAGTCATAGTCTAATACCTGAGCCCCGACAGGATTTGTGCCCCCACATCTCTGGCATTTTGCATAGTTATGTAATGCCTCTTACTCATGGCACTGAAATCAGGAGTATGTCCGAGTAGTGAGGAACAAGTGAAATTTGGAGTAAAATCCAAACCTCCTTTTGCTCACTCTTGAAAACCTTATCATTCATGTTTGAGTGTGCAGCATTTTTTAAAATGTGATTTTCAGATAGCTTGCTCTGCTGGTGAGAACAGGGTCACAGCTCTGTTTTAAATTTCTTCCTTTTGCATGGCAAAATTCAAGTGACTATGTAGAAAGAAAATCTGATTAGCTACTTCATGAGACTAACATGAGCATCTGCCTTCATCTTTGCTGTTCCATCCCCTCTTCTCCTGGTCCCCTTCCTCCTGTTCCCTAAATGCTTAATAAGAACAGTAGCTAGGAGAGCAGGTGTGTAAAAAAGGAGAAAAGAAGTAATCTCAACCATAGAACCTCCTAAGCCCACAGCTGTGTTTCTCCTACCAACTGAATATAAATCTTCTGTCCTTAGAAAACTGATAATAAAAATCGTTTGGGAGGCTCACTACTCTGTGCAGAACAGTAGCTGTCCTCACTGCAGTGTCTGGTTGCTCCCTTATGCAAACTATCCTTTCTGCTATGTGTGACAGACGTGGTCCTCCCAGGTGAGATGGAGCATTTGCAGTGCATACTGAGGTCACAGAGCCTTGTCAGGGGGTGGCTGTGCTGGGGAATGGTCACAAAAGAACTATTCAGATATTATTATGTGATATTCAGAGAGGGTATTTTATCTGGCTAACTGAAAGGTAGGAGTAATTCACCTTGCACTGAGTTCACATTTATGAATACAAATAGGATTTGAAAGTGGTAGGCATGCATGGCTTCCATGTCTGCACCAGCTGCCTTCTCTGGGCCATAATCACATTTTCAGAGAAGCTGTATCAGCCACTACTGCTGTCTGTAATAATAACAGTAGCACAGACTGCTCTGCTCATATATTCACACAGCCAGGGTCTCTTATAGCAAAAGCTGCCTCCCTTAAGGCTACAGAAAGCAGACCCACCTGCAGACTGCCCTGCCAGCAGCTGTAGAGCAGGTGGAGAAGGCAGAGCCAGAAAAGCAGTCATGCATTGCAAAGCCACTATCAGGTTCTGTTTCACAGGTGAAGAAACTGAGACAGATGGAGGACAAGTGATTTTCTCAAAGCGATATGAGTAATATCCCTGGCAGTGCCAGGTCTTGAAACTAATCCTGGCTTAGGCCAGGTTCTGGGAAACGTACAATAAACTGTGCAGCAACATCCCTGGGCTTCTGGTTCTTGCCACAGGGAAACTCTCTGCAGATCCTGGCACAGCTGGCACTGTGGGTGCACCACAACAGTGCTACGGGGGTACCTTCCCCCTTCTTTCTCCTGAAGGTGTCTGGTGAACAAGAAGTTGATTATTTATATAATAGGTGCTCTTCCTTAAATTAAAATAATCCCTTCTGGGTTTTGCTCCTGTTCAGCTTGGTCTTCCCTTTTTGGGCACAGGAGGTATTTGGGTGACAGAATTATTTATAGGGAACACCTGGCAGGGGCAAAGACACTGACATTTAACAAATCAGTAGGGATGAAACAAATGATTTGTTGTTTGCTGATGCTCCAAGAATAGGCTGCACTGAGAGCAAGCACAACTTGTATTTCCCCTCTGTTCCTTGTCCCTTTGGTATCCTTTCCCAGTGCACTCCAGGCTGTAATTTCCACTTCTTTTTTCCTCTCCTTCACTCTCTACAACTGGCTGCCCTATGAGAATGTTAAGCTCGGGTGCTCCATGCCCTGGTTGCACCAAAGTTTCAGTAGACTGTGGGCAAAAGTTGAAACTATCACCTTTTTTTGCAGTCAGATGTACTGCAGTATGAAGCATCATGACTCTCACCAACCTCTCTAGCTGTGAGCCTGGGGTGCACCAATCTGCCCCATTCCTGGACTTCTGAATAGCTCTTTTTCTGCCATTTTTGCCAGAAGTTCCATCTTTTTATTTACCAACTTCTAAGCGTCTTCTAGACCCTTGTCTCTGACTAAAGAGTTTGCTCACCCATGAGCCTTGTTTTGGACTTTGACCCTCCTCCTGGTCCTCCAGCTTGGCCAGGCCCTGGGCTTGAGGAGATAGCCAGGTAGGCAGTCCAGTCTGCAGGGCAAGTGAGGGCTGTAAAGGAGAGACACAATGGAAATCATCCCAAACCATGCTTTTGGCAGCAGTTTAATTAACTGTGATGTGATGTGTGTCCATCCTGGGCCACATCCAATCTTGTCTTCTTGTCTTTTCTGTCTTGTTATTCTTGTCTTTCAGGAAAAATGGTGAGGTTGGAAAACAGCCAAACTGACTAACTCTTGTCTTAGGGCTAGGAGTTCTATGACTTATATGGCTCCTTGATGGTTCCCTTGGATTCCTAGCTAACCCAGGATTCATGGCCTTTTCTAGTTCTTCAGACTTTCCCTAGCTGTCCATCATCCTAGGAACCAGTTAGTTTCCTGAAAATTAACACTGCCATTTCAACTCAGTATCTTTGGCAATCCTAGGGCACTTCTCTTACTGTTTGGTATGCTTGGATCTGGCCTAGATAAACCAGACACCTTTCCCTTGTTCTTTGAGCAACATAACCCTTTTTGCTCTGATTAGTTATTAGGCCAAAGTATTTGAATATTCTAGGTGACATGCTTCACTTTTAAAAAGAGAAAGAGAAGAGCACAAATATACACACAGAAACTACCGAATTATGAAAAATTAGTGGTTTGTGAAGTTCTCTTTTCAGATGGATGACTTGCAATCCAGTGTTAATTGTCTCTTGTCTCCTGAAAAGATACTTAGAAGGGAGAGGGAGTAGCACATTTCTGGAGCTCGGTATTGGAAAGGATCAGTAGCTCCATCTCATAGTAACACTCGTCAGTCAGGCGTGTGCTGTGTGTCACTCAGTGGAGGAGTGCCTGCTCCACTGTGCAGCGTCTCTGCTGTCACTGACAGCTTCAGTCCTGCATTCCTACTTAACTTCCCACTGTGACTCTCCTCTGCACCTTCCATCCTTTACTCTCAGGCTGCCCTGTGCTTCTGGATCATCCCCTTTCTTGACTGTGCCATGAGTTTTTGTACCTCTATTCCCTTTACAGTCTCACATGCTGACTGCTTTTCACGCTTTTAATCTCTTTTATTTCTTCTCTTCCCCCTTCTCCTCCTGGTGTTTGCAACATTATAATAGTATTTTGAACACCTTTGAAAAACATTTTTAAGCCAGAATCATATTTTCTTCAGGTTCTTATAGTTTTAGCCATCTCACAATGCCAGAGGGAAAAGTGAAACTAAACATACCTAGTGATCACCCTAGGAAATATTCATGTCAGAAGCAGACTTCAAGGTATCTCAGTTTCAGTGTGTGGTTCTGGCTCCCTTGCAGGACATGAGCACTGCACTTATAATGTGGGAGTTCCTGCCATTACAGATCAGCCAGTGGGATGGGCTGTGCCAGCCCCTTTGGAATCTGCTCTGGTGCAAAGTCAGCTCTGATGAGTTTTGTACAGGTCGGTAGGAGTCACACACGGGATCCCACCACCAGCCCACTTTGGGGCGTATCAAGCAGCTGGAGTATTGTAGTGTAGGAGTATTCTAAATCTTTTCCAGATGCTTAAAATGTGCCTGAAAGTCATTGATTCAGCAAGAGGGGAGGATGTGATAGAGTGGATAGATCTTTTCTTTGTCCCTTCTGACCATTAGGATACTATCATTACCTGATGCTGTGCTTTCAGAGCAGGAGCTCAGTCAGCCTCAACACAGGTCTGAGAGTAACTCCTCTACCTGGAAATATATACATGGTTTGATTTATTGTGGGCAGTGTAATAGAAGGAAATAAACTAAAACATTTCCCCCATTTATGAGGGTAGTGTGTGTGTCTGCTGTGTGTTGCTCCTCCTTGGACAGAGCTGTTGGATGGCTGTCAGCACTCTGAAGGCTTTTACATGAAAGAGAAGGCCAACCTAAACTTCCCTCCTCTGGTCTGGATAATCTGACTGATCTCACCATTTCTGCCGAACAATGGAAAATTGCCTGAATATTTAAACCTGTATTGTTCTTAGGGAAACAAAATGTTCAGCTAGTTTGGTTGCCTTAGCAACATCCACTTCTAAAAATACAAAAGAGACAATCTACAAAATAAGTGAACGTGTAAAACAGGCAAGGAGAGAAAAAATGCTTCTTTCTCCCTGACCTAGAGCAACTGGGTTGTGGACAGAAATTCTTTCCTTTAAATCTCAGTGAAGGATTTAGGGAGTATCTTCACACACTTGTTGAACACATTTAATTGTTAATAGTTCAGAAGATGGCTGATGTTAAACCCAGGCAAGTCCCCGTGGCATCCCTTTTATATTGGCTCTAAACTGATTCTGTCAGTGGTCCTTCAGAAAGCACAGCTTGCACCAGAAGTAAGTGGCAGGTCACTGTGAGGGTTGCTGTGTGCTGTGGAGCCAAAAGGGTTAAAACACTAAAAGTTATTTAAGAATGATTAAAGGCCAGCCTGAGACACATCCTGTGAAGGCAAGTAAAAGAAACAACAAATGATTCCTTTGTGACATGATGTGGAAAGGACCTGTGCATGCTTGAGGAAAGTAATGAGGGGATCCTAGGTGTGACCCAAGGACAACATGAACTAAATGAGTAACATGCCAATTTTCAGGAATTCTGGCAAAGGAGAATATGGAGCAAACACTGTGTGTACAGAAAAGGAAATGACTGCATTTGAGATGAAACAGGAACGTAAGCATCTTGATCAGCTCCAGTCACAGGGACCAGAATATCTCAGAATATTGAGATAGCTGGCATATGAAATGGCAAATCTTACAGGGCGGATTTTTAATTAATCTGTCAAGTTGGTGGTGGCACTGTCTGACTGCAGAATAACAGATGCAGTGCTTCTGTTATCTCTAAGAAAAGGAAAAGGGTGTAATCTAGGGAAATGCAGACCCATTCTTCTGACCGCCACAGTGCCTACAGTTTTAGACCCAATCTGTAGGAGGGAATAATTAAAAAAAACCACAGAAGCAAATGAACAGTGGGGAACAATGCAACATTAGTTTGCCAAAGGCAGAGAGCATGCCAGAATATAACTTGATATTTCTCTTTGATAAAATGACTATTTTGGATTGGAGAAATGATAGAGATCTTCTCTGTCCAGACTACAGTAAAGTAGTTGAGTTAGTGCCATAAGTGAAATTAATAGGTAAAATAGAAGTTATGAAAAAGTTAGAAGGTAGATAAAGAGCTGGCTGATGGGGAGACAAAGTCAGAATGTACAGAAAGGGAAGGTGTCAGTTTGAAAGAGTGGAATTCATAGCTTGCTTTCCTAGTACCTTAGTTTTAATATGCAGAAACTGTCAGCATCTGTAACAGCAGCACTGCTGTGGCTCAACAGCTGGAAATGCCAGAGAACAACAAAAACTTGCACTTAATAATATACTACACTGTCATTGCACAGTGACTGTGAGCCCCAAAATGTTGCAAGTGTGTAAAGACAAATAATACCCTACAAGGTATCCAGAAAGAGAAGGAAGAGGAATTAGTGGTATGCAGGACTCAGGAGAGATCTCATCTGAAAATTGGAGTACAATTCTTGATGCCCACTTCCTAGAAATATGAGTTTCAATGGGAAAAGGTGAAGAGGCAAGTGAGCATGATACTAGGGCCAGGGAGACACCTAGCCTATGTAGAGAGACTAAGAGAGACTGGCTTCTACAGCCAGCAAAGTGAAGGATGAGAGTGGCTAGATTTCCTCCCTATAAATCTATCGGAGTGTAAAAATCAGGAGATCATTACAGCTGAAGGACATCTGAAGAACAGTTGAGTCTAAATTGACCATAAAGGAACTTACTCCAGAAATTAAAAGAAAGCTTCTAGCCATCAGAGAAATCAGCTTTAGAAACAGTCTCTAATGGGAGAGGCAAGGAAAGAGGCCAGAGGCTTTAAAAATATTTCCCTCAAATGAAAGACATTTTGTTCTGTGGCTTCCTGTGATAGCACTCAGTGACTGAGAGGCTTCCAAGGCTATATTTGCCTAATCACAAATCAGTTTGGCAGCATCCATATCCAGGAGTCCTTCTCCAATTTACCTAAATTAAAATCTATGTTTTCAACCACACCTAAGTAGAACTTAGGGTGCAAAACAATGATTCACAGAAAACACCTGGTGGGAGGAGAATGACAGCAGGGAAAGGAAAACACTATTTCAGCAGAAAGCCCTTGTCCTTCCCTGATGCTGAGGGACATGAGATAACACCACATTTGCCAATTAGGGATAAGCCCTGCAATGCTGATGCCAACAAATGAGCTAAGAGAGCTTCCTAAAAGTACAGTAACTGCGTATATTGGATATAGATCCATCATGGAGACAAGCAGAAATGGATTCTACTCCCTCACAGTCTGTTTCTCTTTGCTTTCCTCCATGAATTGTGACTTTGTTGAGAATGTTCAGATAAAAACTTCTATTTTTTCTGGATGTTGTTCAGCCTGGTTTATATGCCTTAGGAGATTGCTATTCTATTTTATATTCCTCATGGCCCATGACCACTTTTTGTGACAATTCCTTTCTCAGAAACTTTTTACAGAAGAGAAACTGATGTTCACACCGGTGGGATGACTTGGCTAGAGTTGTTTGGGAAGTCTGTATTAAAACAAATTGTCTACCAAATCACTATTCCCTGCTTAACCATAGAGCCAGTCTCTGCTACCTTTCTTCTGTGTTTCATTTTCCCCTTCCATTTTAGTCTGCTTCAGTCAAGCTCATTCAGTCCTCTTCACTCCCTCCTTCTCCTTGCCAGCTGAAGTACATGGCTGAGGTGCCCTACTGCAAGCCTCTGCCCTCTGATTTCCCATGGTTTTCCATTTGCTCTGTCCATCACTCATGGCTGTCACAATTGTAGATCACCACAGCAACAGCGCAGTGGTGTTAGGATGAACATAGAAAAAATGAATTATTATGACTCCAGCTGAGGTAATATACACATACAAATGGGAAGAGGGCTTTTGGAGAGCCCTGGGAAGATTTTTTGGTTTATGCAGTGGATAAAAGCTGATATGACAGACTTGGAAGGTGCTGCTGACCACAGGCAAAATTCACGCAATTAATTCCCACCTTGCAGTCCCTTCAGCAGGCAGCTTTTGCTCTGTGTTTTTTCAGCTGCATTGCATTCACTGTCTCCCCTTTTCCACTCCTCCCATGCCAGGCACAGCTAGTGAGTGTGATCTGTGATCCATTGAAGACCATCTGGGAGACAGTGTGTAAAGTGGTGCAAGACAGAGCAGGACACAAACCTCTGATGCTGTCACATGAGCCAATGAGCCACATGCAGCTCCCATCAGTACAATGCATGGAAGAGAAAAAAGAGTTGTCAGAGAAGAAAGTCCTCAGAATCAAAATTTATGTGCAGTGTGGAAGGGGCCTGTCAATGCTGCTGCAGCCTTTTGGCTGAACTGTTTTTTTCTCTGAAGTATCAGAACTTTAACATGTTTTGGTTGGAATGGAATGGAGGCCTTTCTCATAATATGTGTGTCTTTCCAAGTAGGGAGTCTCAAATCCAACTGTGATATGGTGAAAATTATATCTGACTGTAGAGCTAGTTACAGACTCTTGCCTTCCACCATCTTTGTGTTACTATCCCATTTATATGGATGTAACTTTGGTTCACTTGCAGCAGTTGTGTGCAAGGAAAATTACTTAGTTACATATAAATGTGGTCAGTGCCATTATGTATTTTGACAAATCACTAATGTTAATGAACTAGATCTTCAGATGAATCAAGTAAATATTTGTCTCAGAAAAGTGTGAGGGCAAGGTGACATGAGTTTATATTTTATCCAGCTATCCATTTTACCTCATCCCACAAAAAGATTAAAATGGATCCAAAGGTAGTGTTATTAGAAGGAGTTTAGGGTTTGTGCTACCTGTGCCACAGACATATGTCCCTTGGACACACACTACAGTGAACTTGAGGGTTCATATCTCACTATCTCCACCACCACACTTCAGTCTTACCCTCTGGAGAGTTATCACTTTTGTTATTGGCAAGATAATTAAAGGGAAGCCCACTTCATATATCAGCTGCTCCTTTGCAAAACTTTTTGCTTTGTTCAGGGAGATTCTTCTTCTGCAGTAGCTGAATGACTGATGTGGGCTCATCCCCTCTTCTCTGAGACATCACATCATGGTAAGAGCAAGAGATTCTAACCCTGTGGTCCAGTGCTGGAAAGCAATGTTCCTGTCATGCAATCCTCTCTTCCCTGCATTGGCATATTTGCATATTCCTGCTTGGCCTCTGTCATTAGCCTCCTGGTTGTCACATCCCCTTCTACATCAATCATTTCCAGTTGCTGGTTTCCTGCTATCCTTTCTTTGGCCTGTGATTAAAGTATCTGTGGGAATTTGCTGGCTCTGGGACTGTCATCACAGGCTTTAATAAGTATGTTGTGATGTTGCAATGCATCACCTTACAGTATGGAGATACAGCATAAGAAAAAGGAAGGGAAGGTGGTAAACTAAACTCCAGGAAAGGTTGTGTCAGCTCAAGGCAGAGCTGACAACATCTCTACACATTTGTCTGTAGTCATGCTTGGCTCCCCTGTTGTTCTCTCCCACTCTGCTCCCCACCAGGTGGGAGAACCTGCAAGGGTGAGAGAGAATCTCAGTGGGGAGACCCACCGAGATTTTGCTATGTCAATTACAAAACCTACCCGGCTGTCAGCAGCTTTTTGCTTGTAGCTTTTATTGCAATTACTGATTTGTTCCTAAAACTGGGGGCAGATGTGAGTAAGACAGTAATAATATCTTTACTCCTCTTCCCTCTCTAAGAACGAAAAATGGTCACGAACTTGGAGCTCCAACTTGACAAGGCCAGGAGCTGTGTGGGGCTCCTCACTGAAGAAAAACTGTCTTGCTCTGTGGCTGCTTCTGCTCTCCCACTGTCAGAAAATGTCCTGAGCCCAGGAACATCTCTGCAGATTAACACTAGATAGAATCATAGAATTGTTTAGGCTGGAAAAGACTTTTGGGGTCACCAAGACCAACCATTAACCTCACACTGCCAAGTACAACTAAACCATGTTCCTAAACACCATATCTGCGTGTATTTTAAATACCTCCAGGGATGGAGACTCAAACAGTTCCCTGGCAGGCCTGTTCCAATACTTGGCAACCCTTTGGTGAAGAAATTTTTCCTAATATCCAATCTAAAACTCCCCTGGTACAACCTGAGGCCATTTCCTCTTGCCTTATTGCTGGTTGCTTGGGAGAAGAGTTTGACCCCCACTTGGCTACAGCTTCCTTTCGCAGAGTTGTAGAGCGTGATAAGGTCCCCTCAGAGCCTCCTTTTCTCCAGGCTAAATAACCTCAGCTCCCTGAGCTGCTCCTCATAGAACCTCTTCACCAGTTCCACTGCCCATCTCTGGACACACTCCAGCACCTCACTGTCTTACTTGTACTGAGGAGCCCAAAACTGAACACCGGATTTGAGCTGCAGCCTTACCAGGAGGCTACACTGGTTCAGGGGGAAAATTCCTGCCTTAGTCCTGCTGGTCACACCATTATTGATACAGGCCAGGAGACACTGGTTTCCTTGGCCACCTGGCACACACACTGGCTCATGTTCGGCCCCTGTCTACCAGCACCCCTGGGTCCTTTTCCACCAGGCAGCTTTCCAGCCACTCTGTCCTAAGCCATAGTTCCCAAGGTGTTGATTTAACTGCACAGTGTCTGCCTGGGACTGGGTAGGAATGAGAAGTGAAACTGCCACTACAGTAGAAGTGTAGATCATGAAATATGGTCTTGAATGGACCAAGTTTCATGCAGAAAAACAACTTTGTTTCAAGATATTTAGGAAACCGTTCACAGGACCACATGGAAGGACAGAGAAAGCTTTGCTTGTTCATCTTTCCTGCCCAAAGCCAAGAACTCCCTCAAAGTTTCAAAGGTTCTGAAGATAGGATATATGATATAACTAGAAGTTTGTGCTTTCTAACCTGCAGTTTCCCTCAGAAACTGGCCTAGATGGCATTCAAGTTCATGGCAGTACCCCACATGCACCATGCTGTGACTATGAGCAAAAACAATGTCTGCAGGCTCACAAGCACAGCAAATCTCCCCAACCAAACCCAGACTCCATTGAAGTATTTTTCTGTCTTGATTTCAACAGAGCCAGAATTTTGCACCTGCTTCTACTGTCATTAGATAACCTTTTTTAATCCTCCACACTGCTTCTTAGCCAGCAGGCATCCCAAAACATCTATCTGACCGCTACCTTCTTCCCATTTATATCCCTGTCCATCTTCTGCAAGGAATCATTTAATATGAATTACTGCTTTTTCATTATGTGATTATTTTTGGTATTTGTAGGGCCTTTCCTAATCTGTCTGGCTATGCTATATAAGCCTAAACCATGTCTCTCTTTGTTGCAATTTCTCTCTCAGATTGTGTCCCAGTGATTGCCTTTCACCCCCATCCACCCTGCAGTGAGACTTAGGTTTGTGAGGGGAACCAGCAGGACTGGGCCTATCAGAAATCTCCAGCTCACATCTGCTTCTCCCATCCCTTGACATGCATGGAAATGAGCATGTATGCCTACAGAAGCATCCCATGGAGATGTCCCACTTAACCCTTTGCATTCTCTCCAGAAAATCTGTCTGGGTCACAGCCCTGCAGTGGGCACCAGGAAAAGCTGTTCTGAAAAGCTGGCCTTTAAAGCCATGAACTGATGATGTTATCAGCACATAGCGTTCATTCCCAAGTCATGAAGTTTATTCTGGGACCACTTCAGAGCTTCAAAGCTCTTCCCTTGCCAGGAAAATATCTGTGCTGTTGAGCTCTCCTTCAGATTCTCTCCACATGCAATAAAGGAAATGTTCAGAAACCTAATCTGAGGGGGATCAGGCTGCAAGCTCTCCTTGTCTCCATCAGCTTCATGGGGCATGAAATCTGAGGGTGCTATAGGAATCAGGCAGCCTTTCTAATGCACACCAGCTGTGTCATATGCCTCCAGCAGGGAGGCAAGTGCTCCCGTGTCCCTGTTGCTTCAGGCTCCACCCTTGCTGGTACTCTGCTCACTTAGTAGTACCCTATGGCCTGTAGCTAGGACTGCTGCTAGGTAAGCAAATAGGAATGACATGTTCTTCCTTTGGGCTAAGAGTGAGAGGTGAAGGATGGTCTTGTGACTGAGACACTGAGCTGTGACTCAGAGAAATAAAAATTTCTATTCTGATCTCTGTTGCTCAATTCTTGAGTGACCTTGACAAGCTACTCACAGCTACTGTTTCAGTTCCTGCTTTTCATCTGAGGAAGATAATGGCTTCTTGCTCCTTTGTCTGACTGTGTCAGCGTTCAGCTCTTTGTGCCACAGGCTTCCCTCAACAGTATATTTGTGTGTCACCCAGCACAGTTAGCCCTTAACTCTCGGTGAGCCTTTAGGTGCTTTTATGATATCCCTAAGCAGGAACAGGAGTGGAGCTTGTGGAGTGGAGTGTGTGTGGGCAATCACTGATCCTGGCAGCTTCTTGCTGGTCCTCCTCTCTTGGTGCATTTTGACTCAGCAAAGGCTGGCACAGTCCCTTGAGTGTGAACTCCCTGCTCTGCTACAAATAACCCCCTCAGCCTCAAATGGATGAACACAAGGTGCTAAACCTTCACTGTCAGATGCTGCATTGTAAGTGAAGGCAAAGAGTTAACCTGCTTTGTGTACCTCATCCAGGATGATGAGATGTGCTGTCAGTGCTGCTGACACAGACCTGAGGGGATAAGCTAAATCAAGCTATATAACCCTCATGACAGAGGGCTTGTGTGCCATCATTTAGAAGGCCACAGAAGTGCCAAATGCCCAACAGTATTTGGAAAGGAGATGACAGCAGCAAAGTAATGTGTTTTGGAAATTATATATAAAATTCCTATAATTGTATTGGGGATGTCTATAAAAAGGAAGCCACTTCCCCAGACAGACAGCACTCAGAAATCAGGTGAGAGATGAAGAATATGTATCCATGAAAAAGAGATGTTTCCTCAGTAGGACTCACCTGTTGGTAGGCTGTTCTTGGGCCATATGATCCCAAGCAAATCAGCTATTGAGTAGGACTTGATGTCACCAGAAATCAACAGGAGGCTAAAGCCCTGTATAAATGGGGACCAGGAAAAAGTAGTTTAAAGGTGTGACCCTGTAAGATCCTGCTTCAGTATCTAAACTGGGTCAATTCTTCTACACCTTGAGCAGAACAGGCCTGTGGGATGGGATAAGGTGAATTGTTGAGGGCAAAACTGGAGGGAGGACAACAGAGAAAGATCTTGTAAAGAAAATGAATAGAAAAAAAGAGCAGAGATGAGAAGGTTTGAGAGAATGGGAGGAAGGAATGAAGTTAGTTAGGAAAAGGAAAAGACAAAAAAAATGAGAGGGGGTAAAAAGACAGATTTTTGTGGCCTGTTGGAGATGAAATTGTTGAGCTAGGAGTACCTTGAAGCACACCTTGAAAGATGTATCTCTGGCCCACCTGGTAAGCCTTGGAGAGGAATATTTTATACATTCCTCTTACCTTTTGACCTGTATTGGGAAAAGAATATTACTAAGGCTCAGTTCTCTTCTTTAGGATCCCTGAATACCAGAGCAAAATAAAACCAAACTGTTTTCCCCAACACACTTATAAAGAGTGACATTTTTTCAATGCTTTGAATTCCTTAAACTCCTTTCTCTGATTTGAATAATCCCTACAAAGCTATGTGATTTCAGGTATGTCTTGCTGACACCAAAGGCAGATTTAGGGGAATGAGACAGCTTTACAGAGATATCCTACGCCCTGAAGGATGAGGTCTTCTTTCATCAGGAAATAGCTTTACAGGCTCTACCTGTTGTTTTTATAGGCCAATTTGAAACTTGGTGCTGCTTAGATCTAATATGAAGTTTCAGTCTTTGCTTCAGTCTTTGAACCAAGCCAGCCACTCGCTGATCCTTCCTCCTCAGAATATTGGCAATTACCACCAGATTTCCTTATTTTATTGGAAGTTTCTCAGTAGTTCAATTGTCAGAGTTATGGGCTTAACTAAAGTTCAGCTTTCTTTTTATTCAGTTAGTGTAACTTTCCTTGATGATTGCTGAGAAGAGCTTTAAAACATGTAATCTAGAAGTTTAAAAGCCAAAAATAATTTAAATAATTTTGGAAAAATAGTTTTACATGAATGTCATCATTACTAGTTGCCTAATTTATGATTTTTAAACAGATTGTGTTTTGCAGAGATTCTGAAAAGGGAAAATGTGATGGTAGCCGGTGTATTTGTGTCATAAATTTTCTGCAGCATTTTAAGATAACTTAGGCAAATGTGTGATACAAACTGTCAAGTTACTTTCTTTCTGTGTATTTTCTTCCCAAAAGCTGTTCACTTTGAAACAGAGTGGCCAAAACAAGCGACAAACTTCATGAAAGCAACTCATTAATGGAAGCGAAGCTGAGGGCTTCTGAGCATTAGGCAATCTCCATAGATAAAAACGATTCCATTGTCTGAATGGATCACACTGGGATTGCACGTGTTCTGCTTCCATTAGCACACCTCCCACTTTTAAAAAGCCTTAAAATGTTGCAGTGTGCTATGACAACATGTCAGAAATTGTGCTGCCCAGGCCCAGGAGTCACCTTTGCCTCTGACTCCTGCAGAGTCCCCTGGTAATGCACAATGACATTGCTCCACACATCCAGGTGTTTTACTTGGCCTTCCAGACAAGCAACAATGCCCAACCCCAATTAATCTTTGACTGCAGTATCAAAACCAATCAGACCTTAAAATACTCCCTCCTGTTCCACAATATAATCAAGGCAGGGTCTCTCTTGTTTCCCTGCTTGTGCAAAAGTCACTGAAGATGGTCAGGCACCATGTCAAATACTCCACATCTACCAGGAACCCAGATCCTGGCTCCTGTGCAGTCTGCAAAACTAGAAACAAATCCACTGAACAACAAGAATAGATGTTGCTGCTCAGCTAGAAGACTAGACTCACTATCAAGAAAGAAATGAAAAAATATTGAAATTAAAAGCATTTATCTTAAAAGCCCACTGAACACTATTCCCCAGGCTATCTGGCACCACAGTCAGCCTCCATCAAAACAGCATCCAAACAAGTTGTGATCAGGACCAAGTGGTCACACTGGTGTCTTCTTTCCACACCTCCCAGGCTGCAGCACAATAATAACAGCATCTCCTGCATTTCATACTGTCTGCAGCCTTAGAAACAAGAACAGAAAACAAAATGGTATTAAAACAGTGAGACAAAGACGATTTGTGCCCTAAAGGGGATATGAGTACAGATTTAAATGGTCATTTTAGTGTGTGCTTAACTCAAATCCATCAGCCATCCACACAATTTCCATACTGGTGCTCATCTGGACTCATTTTCTGGCATTTCTGGTGTTTTTCTGGCTCACCTTGGTGCACTTGAGAGCTGGCAGCACAGAGAGCACAGGGGTGACCTGAAAAAAGAGGTAGGAGTGCAGTTATCCAAGCCTGGAGAGGAGGACACAGAAACAGTACTTGGCAGGAATACAGAAGTCTCAGTAAAGAGATAGAAGGCATAATGAAATCAGCAGACCTACAATGTAGGGACAAAGCTCTTGGAATCCAAGATTTATGATGTTCCACCAGCTATGAGAAGGGTGGACTTTTTTTCCCTTATTTCTTTTTTCCTAAATAGATGGTATATTATGACAAGATTCCCTTGGCAGTGGATTTGCATGAATAATGTGTCTGTACTGTACCCAAGTACATAATATTTTGTTCTCAAACATTCTCAAATGGTGTTTGTGCAATTCTGAAGTCTTAAAATCCTACCTGCCTGGCAAAAGTTTGGCTGCAGCAATCAAAAGGAAGTGGTGCATCCTGTAGGACAGCAAACCCTCTCCAGGACTGCAAGAATGTGGAGATTCCAGGGCTGCCCAGAAGAAACTTCGCCCACTGTGGATCTGAAGCTACTTCTTGGTTGACAGCAGCTGTTGGATACTGTGTGACACCATGACAGACCAAATTGCTTCAGGAAATAGAAAACTGGCAAGCAGATGCTGCTAGGACATTCATGGTGGGAGGAGGCACTAGGAATTTTTATTTAGGTACACCATTTTCAATAGTGACACTCCACAAAAGGTATTTTTAAAGAGCTGCTCTGTTGTTGCTTTCATAGAGCATCAGAAAGGATCTTCAGAGGTGTAAGGCTGCAAGATATCATGTGAGAGCATTGGATCAACACCTGAGCAGGGTTCCCTTTAGGGTCTCCTGTCCAAATACTGACAAATGGAACTCAAAAAGAATGAACAAGCAGGACCACAGAAAAGTGGAATAAATAAGTAATGTGTTATTTCGAGTCAGTGAGAGAATAACTAAAAGAAACATGCTGAGCTATTTATTTCTAAAACCTTACTCAGAGAAACCTGTTACCAAGCAGCAAACCACTCATAAGCTGAGTATCTCTAGAAAGGGAAATGCTAGGTGAAAGTGGTTTGTAACTAATTAAACTGGAAATTTTTATTTTTTATTTTCAATTTAAGGTTTTATCATTGCTAACAGGAAAGACAGAGAGGATGCTGTGGTAGCTTGAAGCCTCTGGTGTGACTAAGGTACTTAAAGTGGCCCATATCGATTCCAGACCACCCATCTACCCACCCCAGCCTTTAGTCAAGTCAAAACAAAGCATTACATTTTTGAAGAGTTGCAGCTATGGCAAAATACATGGGCCTCTACAAAACTTGTTATTAGACACTGCCAAGATAGTTTTTCAATGATCATTTCTGTTAATCTAGCAACATGAATAAAATACCAGTATTTTTTATTGTGGTGTGTGATGTGAGGTGGAGGCTCTTTGGCAGGTATTCCTCTTCAGGGCTCGTCTCTCAGGCATAGGAGATGCAGGGGACAGGGCATGGTGGCATCTTCTCATAGCTACAGGTTCTCACACATTCATCTCAGTGAGACAGATTCTCCTCTCTACAGTGTGGTAAAATGGGAATAGTCCCCAAGAAATTACTGGTACAGAGCCAGTGTGAGGTCCTCACTGAAATGTAGGGTCATGGGCAGCTGGTCCTTATAGAGTAGCAAGAGACACCCTGCTCCCAGACAGCTGAGTTTCTACAGGAGAACAAAATAGTCTGTGGTGTGTGGCCAGGACCACTGCTCCTGCACATTCCAGATGGTCCACTGTGAAATTCTCTAACCCAAATGGTCTAAGAGCCTAATTGCCATTTACTTGTAAAATTAGATTCCTAAGCAATTTGTGCTATGCCTGCAATTAGTTCTACAGCTGTAAGATTTCCCGTCTTAAAAGCAGTGCCCTTATTATATCCCCAGAGATGGAGCTTTCCTCAAATGTGGCTCGTTGGCTGAAGCCAAATTGCCCAGTGGAGGGTCAATCAGTGCTGTCCTCAGAGCCTGACACAGTGCCCTGTGAGACATCTTTGCAGAGCATTTCTGCAGGCTGTTGTGACACTCAGTAAACTCTTGTATCAAATTCTCCTGGCCCTATTTTTAGCAGGCGTTGTTGCATTATAGCAGGCAGCACCTGTGATTTTCTGACTCTGAAGGCCTTGAGGTCCCAGTGCACCTCTGTGCTCGTATCTCTAGTGAGGCACATCATACTTTTATTTTCTGCTCTTATGGGATTCCTCTTTCTTCAGTCAGAAACTTTTGAATAGGATGAGCTCTATGACACAGTCTACATCATACTGAGTTTGGATTTTTTTTGGGTCTGGGTCTGACAAAAGCAGATGAGGAGATTAAGGGTTTCAAGCAGACACTGGTAAGAGTGATTAGTTTCACACAGAAAAAAAAAAAGAGAAACAATAGAAATGTTAGTTTTATACCAAGAATCAAGAAATGGTTTTTGTTTGAGTTTTTTTTCCCCTAGTTATTTTCTGCAATCATCAGAGGTGTTTTCCTGTCCTTGGAACTGTTCAGTTCACACTATCCTTGTTGTCCTTGCTGTGACCTTGTAGCAATAAAGTAGGGAAGATTCATAAGGTAAGTCCCAGCTGAAAAGTGAAGGAGCATGGCACAAAGTGTTGCTCCTCTGGCTGCTGTGGGGTGAGGTGGCTGTGGTGCACACATCATCCCCATGGCTCCAAAGAGCTGGCAGGAGCAGATGCTTCTGAGCTCATCCCAAGTCATTGACTGCCCACCTGCTTTCAGCATTTGCCCCAGCCAAGCTCCTCCCTGAGGCTGTGAAAAGGATTCCTCAGTAGACAGAGGCAGGAGAAGTGCCATTTGTAGAGCCAGGGTTAAAGGATCAGAGCTTGAGGGAGTGGTTTTGAGCTATTGGGATTGGAATCACTGTTCCAAAATAATGGATAGCACTGCAAATTAGGGTAATTCTCTCCCTGCTGAGAGGATGTTTTAGCATATTCCACAAGCAGTCGGATCTTTGAAACCTGATGCAATGTGTTCCATCTTCTCATGACAGAGAAGACACAAGCCTGTAAGAGGGTCATGGGAGGGCAGAGTTTTGAAGAAACATTTTTGCTAAGAAGTGTTATTAAGGGTAGAGCCTTTTATTTCTGCCATTTAACTTGCACACGAGACACTCAGAGATGGATATTAAGACATGGATAATGACCCAGGAACATCAGACTGAGCAGAACAAACTCTTCAGTAAAAGAAGAGAGGGAGAGAACAGCTGGAGCAAGTACAGCTCAGGGTCAGCTATGTGGAAGAGGAGCAAAAGGGCTGTAGGCTTTGAAGGCCAGCAGCTCCTGGGTGTAACTTCTGCCTGCTTTTCTGAAGTGGGACTGTAGGAAAGGAGCCTGCATATTGTGACAATATTTTATGATGGCGAGTTTTGGGAAGCTCTCCAACACTGTGACAAGCCAAATCACAAGAACTCTGATGGATGAATCTCCAAGTGTTGGAAATTATGTGGTTTGTCTACACAGAGAAATTGCAGTGGCTTTAAATATCCTGGAGTTAAAGCTCTGTGATCTCTACTGTGAATGAAGATTATATTTGTATTAAGGTGCATGATGCCAATACAACCATTTCAGTATGTGAAGGGAAAAAAAAGAGAGCACACTTCCAACTGAAATAGTTATGCCTGTAGAAGAAAAAAATCTCTTGAAACTACTTAAGCAGAATATGTTTATCATACCAACTAGCTCCAAAAGGCTGCATTATAGTCATTAGGAGGTGAAATTTATATCCTAGACTAAGACTAGATTTGAGACTGTAATAAACTGGTTATGTCCTTTCTACTGGCTTCTGCCACACCTGCTAGCTCTAAGGGGCTGGAGGAAACTGGCCTGAAGGAGGGTTCATTTTCTTTTGTTTTCTAGTTCCTCAGCAGACATGGTGGTGGAATTCTTTATTGGCAACAATATATTCAGTAATTCACATGGGAATGGATTTCAGATTAAAAATTACTCAGATAAACTTAGCATTTCTGCTCAACTCCCCTGGCTTCCCCAGCAAACACGAATGGTTCTGGATTTTTCTCAGATCTGAGCTGAAACAACTTTTATAGGGCTAGGTGGACTGACTATATAGAGGTGTATAGTACCTTTCTGTACATACATATCTAGACTTGGTCTTGAGCCCCACTCTAGCAGCATGTAAATTGATAGTGGAGTTTGAGTACCAGCATATTCCTAGATTAGCCTGAATTGATTTAATTTGCCTAATTCCAAATAGAATTCAGAAAACATTTTTCTAGGCAGCAGGGACTTCCTCATTGGCACCTGCACCCTCAGCTAGGAGTGCAGGGGAGGATATCTCATACAAATAGGTGTCACAGAGACGTCTGCTCTGGAAAAAATTAGTGTCCCAAAGTAGTGTCTGCCAAGGACCTAGCAGAGGAGGGGAAAAAAATCAGGTGAGTAGATGGGGAAGAGGTCTCCAAATAGATAATTCAGCTGATGCAAGGGCTGGTATTCTGAAAGGGAAGCTTTGACTGCCTGCCTGTCAGTTTTCCTCTCTGCTGAACAAAGAGTTTCAGTGTTGCTTCTCCATGATGTTTCTTCACCTTTCATAGAAGCTACAATTACATGAACTCACTAAAGAGTCACTAAACTTTGCCTCCGTTAAACCTATAGTACTTTAGTGAAGTTGTAACCAGCTTACAGTACTGCTACTAAATTTATCCAAATGTCTCTTCTAGCCCATGCAATTTAAAACAATGTCATGTATTAGTCTGAGTGCAGATAACTATACATTATTCTAGTTTTATATAGAATAACAGAGACCTGTGTAGTTCAGTAATCTACATGCAGGAAAAGGAATATAGCTTAACTCTCCCACAGAGGATTGCAGTGTTTGACAGTAGCAACCCTGCCTCCATTTCTTCCCTGTAATGAGACCAGACCTGCTCCTCTCCAGGGCTTACATATTTCTGAATGACAGACAAAACCTAAAGGTTGTGACCAGCTTTCTTGCTTGCACTAGGAAAATTGAAGTCCATAATGTAAGCTGCTTATCATCTGAAATATTTATGTCTTTATCCCTATAAAAGCACCTATCTTCTCTGCAAAACTACAGTGAAGCAAAATGCACTTCCTACTGCTTAGAATGGCTATCGAGGGCATCTTAATTGATTATTGTGAATGTAGAATTATTTTCTTCTTTAGTTCTCTTTATTGCATCTTCTGTTTTTAGAGAGCAGGTCAGCCTTTCTGGAGGGCACACAAAACCTCACTGAATGCAATGCATACAAAAAAAGTCCATTGCAGAAAATCAGTTCCAGTGTCAAAGATTTTGCATAAAATTGTCCACCCAGTGGACCCTTTTTACTCAAGTTTGTTTTGATATTTGATGAGTTTAGGACAATGAGAAAAGCAGAAGTACACAGATCAAAATCCTAATGCATTTCTTGGGCTACTCTGTATCACAGTGGATACTGGACAACTGGACTCTACATATGGAAATGGAAGGAATATACAATAATTTAAGCATTCAACCAGGTTTCAAAGACTTGTATTCAGTTGTTAGCTGTCAAGTGATTGAAGTCTCTCCATTATCCATCTATATAACACTTTTAACAGCTGTGGCCTTTTTCTGTAAGAAGTCATATGCAAGTGAATATATCAGCACCAAGAAAATGTCTGGATATCATACAGCTGTGTAAGCCAGTAATGCAAGCAATGTATTGAACAGTGTATTGAACAAAACATTTTCCCATTTGCCATATTAAGCTACAGGTCATAGAAATGGCAAAGTAGTGGCAAAGTGGTTTTCTCTTCCATTGATTTCCAGTATTTTAGTATTTTTTGGTAGCCTTCTGTAATCCTTTCAGGTTCCTTTCCAAGCCAGAAGATAACTCAAGTGTGCCTTCTGTACTTTGCACACCAGATACACAACATCAGGACATGTTGAAGAGATGGCAAGAAAGTGTTATGTGGATCTGTGAGCAGGAAATTTCCCCTGATGTCTCTGTCTACCTCTCTGCTGGAGAAAACCCAGAGCATTTGACTTATAGATACGTTTCTCGCTTGAGATATTAGGAACTTGACAAAATGGCAAATGCTCTCATCTCCTCTTCCCTGAAGCCTCTCTCTAGCCTTGGCTGAAATTGCAACAAATGCTTTCTTTGCTTGGAGGGAAGATGAAAAGGGAAGGCAAAGAGTAGGAAAATAAAATTATCTTTAAAATGTAGTTGGAGCTGATGCAATAAATTCAGCTACTCAGTTGCTGCTTTGCAATTGTTTGTTGTTTGCCATCACACACTAATGTAGTTGAAAGGCTGACTACTGAAGTCATTGAATGCCTTTTGATTTATTCTTTCCTCTGTTTTATATCCAGTATGTATTTTCATAGGTTGGGCTGTCATTACAGTGAAGGTGAAATTTCTGTCCTTTTTCTAGAGACTAATTGTATAAGAAAATAAAACCCCAAAATATTTATAGTATCAATTGCAGTGTATCTGAGTATACCTAGGGTCTAAAAATACCAGTTTTAATTAGCGACCTCTGCGGGGTGAGGCAAGAGCTCCATTTTTAGTTACAAGATACTGGTGGAGGTGGAACTCCAGGACAGTTTCAGGGCAATAAGTAGCACGGATTTTGGAAACACATTTCCTAGCCCAGCAGAGGAGTGGGGAGGATTCGTGACTTTGCTGTTCAACCTCATAGCATGCTTGTGCTGTAACTACAATGTGACTGAGGCATCTCTAAAATCACAATGTTCTATATTAAAGATCCCAGTGATGGCTAAGTGATTAAAACACAGAGGAGTAAGAACTGCTAGACTGCTGGAAGTGTAAGGCTGCTAGAACTGCCTACTGTTATGGGGAAGCAATTATGTACTAAACACCTGAAGGCAGATATATTTGATGGAAAGTACAGGAACTTGTAAAGAATAACTATCAATTAATCAGTGATATAAATCAAGTTTTTCAAACAGTTACACTGGAGAATTCTCTTTTCAGTTCTGCTTTTGTGTTCCCATTGGCGTGTGTGTGTATATTCCTAAAGTGAAAGGCAAAATGACACTACTCTGTCAAATTATTTGCCAAATTAAAGTCTGTCACATTCTGCTGTCTGACTAGCCTTGTTGGGCAGGGATAATACTGCTTTGAAAACTAAATTTAAAGTTATCTGATTTACAAAACCTCAGATATTATATTAGGCAAGGGAAGCTTTTATCTTGCACAATGCTATAAAATAATAATTGTAATTGAACAGCAGTTGTGTCTTGTTAGTTCTGTTGTTCTGAAATAGAAATGATAGAAGACCATTTCTTTGCTTGTATCTAGACACATGCAGATGTTACTGCAGGGTAGCTAGGGAAGAAGCTACCATTTGCTACCAGGAGTACCAGCCTGTGTGCATGATCTGACCTTAAAATAAGTTTCTCTTCTCTTGCTCCCTTTTCACTAAACATAAGTCCCTTCAAGCTTTCATTTACTGCTGCATAAGAACATGTAAGTTAAAAATTAGATAATATTAGCTTGTTCCCGTGCTTCTGCAATAACAGCTCTGCACTGACTTCAGAAGAGCAATATCTTGTTCTGAGAGCAAAGGGGATCAGACAGGGATCCACAGCCTATGGAGTTTTCAACAGGGCCTAAAGGAGTGGGGTCAGTACCCACTAGTCCATGGAGCTCCCTTACACTCTTGTGAAAGTACTGTGTGCTGTGCTTATCTCTGCATTCCTGGTTACTAGTTCCAAATAGTTTAGGAGCAGTCAAGTTATTGCTCCATGCTATGATCAGTATGATACACTGTTCATGTGCTATCATCTGGGACATCTGGGTCGTTTAGGGACACAAACAGCTATCAGCAGTGGGTTAGGATAGACAAAGGGCTTGAGCAAACTCTGCTGAAGCCAGTGTGAGTTTTTCCCATGACTCTGATTTGAAGCTAGATAGAGACATACTTTAGCATGAAATTTATACATACTTCTTAGTCAGTCTCCCTGTAGAAAAGCAGGGGAAATAAAACCTTGAAGGAGGGCTTAAGAGAAACTCATTCAGCTGTGATCAGTGGTGCACTTAAGACTGTGCTCTCAGACATACAAACTAGTCTGTTCCAACTCCACCAACTCCATTTACAGTGTGTTTGTTTACCTGTTACATTAAAGGATATGGAATGTTTGGTGGTTTATCCTTTTAGAAGCCCTTTCTCCTCCAGCTGTTGTCAAACACAATGAATTGTTGCACAGCTGCTGACTTTATGCTGTTGTTTGTTTGTGTTTGTAAGGACGAAAAGCCCAGTGGGTCTGAAATGATCCTTGTTTCTCAATGGCAGGAGCAGTGGCAGCAGGTGCTTGCTAAGAATACCTCTGGAGGAGAGAGGAAGAGCAAGTGTGCCTGTGTGTATCACTTTGCACACTGACACTCTTCCCAAGGCAGCTGAGGAAATAAGCCAGCTAAGGTTGAAAATAGCAGCTATTCGACAATCCTTTTGTCTAATTCTGCAAAGATTTAACCAGACCCATGAGTTTGTCACAAGATTCATTTTAAGAAACAACTGCTTAAAGAAATCCTCTTATATTTCTGCTGTCAGTCAGTCTCAGTTTCCTGCCCTAGTGGTAAACATTCACCTCCACACTGTACCTATGTTTTCAGCCAGTAGGAATTCACACCAAGTAGTCAGCACATCTTTATTACTGGGAAGTTGCACATCTGTGTGCAGATGTTCCTGCTGTTAACTTGAAAATCTGGCTGTGTAGTGCCAGAAACATTTATAAATCTGGGATTCTCTTCCTGGGTCTTATGCTGAAGCCTGATCATTTGATTGTAGTTAATGGAGACCTCACAAAAGATGAGCCAGCAGGACTGGGACAAATAGTACTCTCAAAAGAAGTAGTTACTCAGGTGACCAGAAGGAGCTGCTCAGGTGCATTTCTTGTAGATTAGAAAGTGCCCTTGAAGGTAAAATCTTCTAAGTAGTCACAGAATAGGTGCAGCAGTGGTAACAATTTCTAGCAATGTCTTCAAGCTCTGGCCATGATTAGACTCTGTGACATGGTGACTGTCCTTGAATTCATACCTACATGTTGTTAATGATGTGGTTTTATGTGGGTAACTCTCCACCAGGAACCAGAGAAGGATGTTCATTTACAGTGTACAGTCATCTAATTAAATTGTTGAAATTAAAATTAGTTTTGGCCACAGTACCTTGGGCTAATTGTTTAGTTATGTAAGAGCATGGTAGATGGCACTTGTATGTATTAGAAGAGCTGGGAAGAGAGATGGGTATAAGGTGGTAGTGTTTGCAGGTAATTAACTTGTTTAGGCTAGATAAATCTGAGAAGCTTCACAGGGATATAGCCAAATCTGGGGATGAGCAGCAGGCTGTGCAGGTATGTGTGTGTATATTAGTGAGTATTGGGGAGCTAGAGGCATGTGGGATCTATTAATACATCTCATGTGAGTTAACTACAGCCACAGGGCCAAGGCACTTAGTACCACTGACTGTCTAATTGTGCTTCATTAGCACCAACCTTTTGAAATAAATTCTATCTATTATGGATTACAGGAGAAATTTATATAATTTCTCATGTTTTGCCCAGATATTGGCATCTCATAGAGAAAATGCCATGGAATGGATGATCTTCAGTGAACTAATCTGGCACAAAACTTTTTAAAAGATAAAAAGCTTAATAGTCCACTGCCATTCTTCTGAGTCTTTCAGATTATTAACTTCATCTCCTTATAATACCTCTTTTCAACAGGAAACTATCAAGTGAATTCCAAGAATGTGATCATTCTGACCCAGCTCATTCAGATTCATTTGTCTCTTGATAAAATATAGACAGAATACACCAGGTGTACAGAAGAAGATAAATAGTTTAGACGTCTATGTGGAAGCACTGTAAGTAGATCTTTTCTCTCCAGTAATGTAATTTTATCTTGCTGTATCTAATTGCAGGTGGTTGCTGAATCTAATGATGAGATTGTTCTGTTTCCTGTCTTAACAATGTCTCTAAAGCCTGAAGCAATGAGAGAAAAATCAAGATTATTTTAAATTGTCTGGAGTGTTTGATTCCACTATTTCACAGACGGATATTTTCCTTGGGCTTTCATAGCTTTCAGTAGTTTGAAACTATATTGTCTTCTTTTATGGAAAAGTTCTAAAACCTCCTGTAAGGTGAGAAGATTCATGAATTGGTTCAGTAGTCAACCATCAACATGTGAGACAGAGACTGAACTAGCCAAGTATCCTCTTAGATACATTACCCCAAAAGCCATTTCTGACACTTCTAAAATGTAAAATGATGATGTGATGCTTCTGTTTTGGTGACAATTTACAGATTTACCTGCAATTTGCATGAGAATTTCTGTTTGCAAAAAAAGACACAACTGGTTGTCCTGCACTGTTAAAGCACACTGGTGGCCTCATATTCATGGTCAATGTGCCACCTGGATTACAATCTGGGAGTCTCCTTGCCAGCCATAGACCTCTGATACTTGAGCAAGAGCTGGCTCACCATGCAGCCACAGGTGTCTGTTCCATTCATAGCTACCCCCATCTTTTAAATTATTCAGCAAGTTTGATCCCTGCACTAGAGGGCAGTCAGAGTCAGCTGCACCAGCTGGTAGGTATGTCACACCAGCCCTAGGAAAGGTGGGACAAGTCTCAGGAGCTGCCTTTTAGTCCTTCAGCCCGTTAGTATTCACCCTTTGCCAGGGCCAGGAATGAGCAGCACAGACACTTCCACTTCTCTTCATGAATGAGAAACTGAAGTGCAGTGGCTGAAGGCCATGATTACAATAGGACAGGACTTGGACAGCTGGCACTGGTTAATTTTCTGGAAAATCAAGTGTGAATAGGTTCACATAGTCCCTTATACCATCACTGAAGCCATCAAAACATTTCTGTTTCCTGCAGAGCTTTGTGCTATTCAGAAGTCAAATTGCTCCACACCACCTTCAGAAACAACTGCATTCACTTGTTTGGAAGGTCCTGCAACATCTTAAATCCTGTTTGAATTGTAAGCAAGACAATAGGAGCATCTATTCCCTCACCTGCTTTTTCCCAGGGCAGCTGAACATGCCTGGCTTCTGGCTGTAGGTTGGTATTTGCTGGGCCTGTGGCATGTGGCATGACAAGGGCAAGGGATTTGATAGACCCTTCTAGAGTGTGGGCTTCCATGAGACTGAGTTCACCCAGTATTTGGAAAGGTAAGCCATCATTTGAGTGGAGCAGTGTGTGTGAAGCACAAAGCAGAAGTAAAACTGGAATTTGATGGCAATAGGTCCGGGATGCTGAGTATTTGATTTATTTAGGGAGAAAGGAAATTTTCTCCCTTGTAGCTGGCACTGAATCATTCATGGAATTCTGAATTTGCCTCTTGAGAAGGAGGCGTTGCCTGATGCCTCAGACAAGATACTAAACTTGGTGGTTGCTAGTGAGACCTGGCCTAGCAGATCCTGTGCTATGTTGAAGGGAGAGCTCTGGCAACCACGTGCTTGGATATTTCTCCCTTGTGTGCAGCCAGATTTACAGCACCACAAACATGAGAAATTATATGCAAAAAGGAACTTCACAGAAATGCCATGCTGTTATGTGAATAGCAGCTTTTTGTAAAGAGCAGTTGACTTTGCAGACTGGCCCCAAATGGATTTTGGGTAAGACCTGTTTTTCTTTTCCACCAAAAAGCTGAAAAAAGGCAGGGAAACAGAGGACTGTCTTATTAGGTCTGGTTGGGGGCCACGCCACCAAGCCATCTTGGTGAATGCTCCTTTGGCCCTCACATGCACAGCTCAAGACTGTCTGCAGCCCACTGGCTGCCAAGCCTGGCTTTCCACCAGCTGCACCAGACAAACCTTCCTTTTGGCCTGCTGCTGCTGTTCAGGGCTCCGTCAGCTCAAATGGCAAACACGGATACAAGCACCACCGAAAGCACAGCCCCATGTGGAGGGGACAGTGTGCATCTGGACCTGGTCCAGACTGGGAAAGTCTTCTTTCTTCCTTCACGCGCTTAAAACAGGAACAAGGAAATATCTTCAGGGGATTTTTTTTTCCCTAATTCCTGCTTATTCTATTTATAAAGGACTGGCACTTTGTAAACATCCTCAAAGCACAAGGTGTGCTCTGAGCTTTTGCTTTCTCAGATTTCATGTCTGTTTACATTACATTAAGTCTAAATAAATAAAGGGCAATAGTAGCATCTCTTTGCTTTGTTTTCTGTCTGGTGTTTCCAGTCTGGTCTGGAACAGCTGAGCCCAGGAAAGGATTCCCACTGTTGTGAAGGGCTCTAAATGAATATTCCAGTGCCAGTCCTACATTTCTTTTATTTTGCATGCCCTGAACTCCCACCAGTTTCACTGGGTGCTGATACTTTTTGCCAATGGCAGCATCAGATCCCCCAGCAGGAATCTATCTCTTGTGTTGAGGCTCTAGGAGATTTATGTCTCATTTCCCTGTGCTGTGTAATCCTTTTCTGCAGCACAAAGACATAGGCAGTACAGAGCCCTACCATTCTGATTTCATAGTTTGTACAAGACTTTTGTACTCTTCATTTCTGTAGGGAACTGCATGCAATGCAGGGCAGTGAGGAGAAGAGCTAGGGCCTTGGGAAGTACTTGTCCTGATCATTGAGACTTAGTTGCTCTTGGGTGGGACCAAAATAATTTTAAAAAAAAACAAACCCAATTCCTTCTTTAAAACATCAAGGTCTTTTCCTTTTTCTCCTTTCCCTTTCCCTTTCATCCTTTTTTAATTTTTTTTTTCACTTGTCTCCTTCTCCTTTTTTTATTCTGCTCTCCTATGAACAACCAAAATTTCTTTTAACCTTCTCTCTCAAATTTTCAGACATCTCTGGCCTCAAACAGGAGCTGATGTACCAAAACCCCATGAGAGGTCTATTCTTACCGTATTTCTGGCCTATTTTTGTTGTCAGGAGAGATGGGTGCCCTCTGAGGCTCAGAATGGTATTTAGGGTTTCAGATGTTTCCCCTGACCACTGTGGCACTTATCCATCCCTTGTCCAGAGCACATACTCTGTATAGTGTACCTGTGTGCTTACAAGGGAGAAAAAAGTCTTTACAGGGGTGAACTGCTGTCAGTTTGCAGAGTGGAAGGATAGGAAATGTCACTCTGCTTTCTGGTTTGTAGGGAAAAACAGTGGGAGAGCATGTCATAAAATGACCGCTTGAAAGGCAGTAAAGGACAAAAGGACTGAACTCAGTCACGTTTCAGGTCATCTAGGTGCCAGGTTTTCTCTCATCCAAAGTATGTTAGCTGTTTCAAGCATTTTTTTTCATGGAAGTGAGAGTAGGCAAGGTTTTTGAATAAGAAACTGGAAGACAGAGACATAAAGAGGACATTTGCTTCACAACACAAAGGTGGGGCTATCCCCAAGGAGAAAACCCAGGCCCATAAAGCTGGCCCTAGGCCACTTTTGGATGAAGCAGCAAGGTCCACAGTAGCAGAATTCCATCAGCCCAGTGCTTGCTCTGGTGCTGACAAGGAGTCCTTGGGTAGTTGTGCCTTTTTCTGTATCTTTGTTGGCCAGTTTAAAACCAGCCTGTTTGTGTCAGTGCAGGCTGAGGTTGAAAATGTGACTTGGGTTGTGAAAGAAATGGCACACCAGAAACTCAGCAACACTCCCTGGTGCTCCATGTCTTCTCTTTCCCCTGTATTATCCAGTACTGCATCCCATTTGTCTGTTGCCTTGCACCAAAAATAATACCAGATCAGACTGACTCCTAGTATATAATTTTGGGAGCACAGACATATTGTCAATGAAAAGTATCTTTAAAAAAATTAGACAGTTCTACAGTTCCCCAAAACCCTTCATTGATCTGCATTAAGCCTTCCATATAAACCTTCTTAAAAGCTCTGCAAGTCAAATCCTGCCTCCTCGATGCTTTTTCCCATAGGATTTGGTGGGCCCCAGAATGTGTGGTTAATTTGGAAGGCAAATACCATAGAGATGATGCCTAAGGACAGAAGCCCATTATATTGTCTTCATGGTACAGAATATATCCAGGCAAGGGCAGAAGGGATGGTGGAGCAACAAGGCCTATTGTGTTTCACTGAAGTAAGAAGAACCACTTCCATGGCAGCAGTTCTGTTGATTTAGTAGTTACTTTACATAACAGTTTATCAGACTAGCACTGCAATTCCAAACAAAGCCCTAAAACGTTTAATAATAGTCCCTGGGTTTAAAGGAAGATGTATTTCACCTTTTTTGTCTCTTTTGCTTTCCTCTTCCTTTGGAAAAATGCCAAACAGAAACCATATGTGTTACTTGTACACAGTAGTACCTAAAAGGAGAAAATTTTCCAAAAAAATTTTCTCTTCTTGTTTTAGAAGTGGATTCAGGTTTGTAAATAGATGCATTCTTTACTGCATTAGCAGTTTGTTTCAATTTTAATCAACCACATGCTGCTATCCCAACATCCTTTAACCTTTTGTAATCATCTTTTGTCCAAAAGCCAAAATATTTGTATTGCTGATAAGAACTCACTGAGGTGGCACTCAGGGGGGGGTTGTCCCCTGAATGCTGCCAAGTAGTTAAGTTATAATATATTCAGAGATTTTAAAGGCTGCAGTCTAAGTACTCTCCCTAGTTATAAAATGACTATTCTGGGAACTAACCATCCAGTTAGTACAATTACTTATTTCCAGTAACAACAGGTCCAATCTGGTTCAAAGGTAAAATACCTGGTGATATGTAATGGCATAGTCTATAGGGAAGTTCCTCTCTGAGAACAGCTATGGTCACCTTGAAGCAAGTACATTACAAATCCTTGAAGGTTTATACTGTACATGGTGTTGCTAGAAATGCTGTTTTTATCAAATTCTAATATTTTATTTAAGCAAAGAATTAATAGGCTTTTTTTCTTCATGAATAGATTATGGCAATGTGTAGGGCAAAGCCAGCTGACACTGAACTCTAAAATACCTGACTTAGCAGAGCTGAAGGGAAAGTCAGGAAGAATATGTGCTGTGAATGGTAATCTGGAAGTGTGCACATAAGCAAATGTTCTGGTACCATGGACATTTTAGATCTGAAATATATGTGCAGCCTTTAGATCAAAGGGTTCCTAAGTGTTTTATTGTGCCGGTCTATCTAGTAACATTGAACAAACTCCAAAGTACCAGTATCTGGTAAACACCCACCTCTGATACAGAGTAATTGCAGGAATCAATCACAGTTACTCTCTAACAGCATGCAACAAACTAATTTCAGTTTTGTGGCAGGAGGGTTGGAAGTCTTACACGTGAAATGACAGGAGAAAACCTTGCAGCTGATACCTTTGCCATAGTTTTCTGTTTATTTTTTACCTCAGTCATTCCAAAGGAGCAGAGGAGACTGAATGTGAGGTTAGGGGAAAGATCATGAGTGCTGCTTGGGTCTGGGGGTTACCCTAGGGGTTCTCATGCAGTGGGAGGTGGTGGGATGGAGTGGGGAGGGTGCACAAGCACTGGCCCAGCACAAGGAGACCAGCAGCAACTGAGATCTCCTTGAAGGTAATGGAGCAAATGAAGGGTGACTGGGGCAGAGAACTGGGGACACAGACCTTCACTGGTAGGTGGGTGGGTTGGGAAAGGAGTGAAGGAGTGTGTGTTTGCAAGGTCTCTTCACCTGAGTTGTCTGGTATTGCACAGGTGTCTGTGCAGGCAACAGTGGGGACTTCAGCACCTCTGCCAGGCTTCTGTGAATTCCAGCTCCTCTGAAATGTATGGCACTGTGTACACAGTGCCAGTTGCTGTTCAGTCTGGGAAGTGGTGCTGGTGGTAACAAGTGGAGCTGGCCCAGAAATGGCACTTCTGGGTTAACCACTGTTGGCCAAATTAACACAGAAGGTGGTGCAGCAAGTGGCTGTATGCTTGTCACAGGAGGTGATTGAGGAACACCAGGAAGGGCAGCAGCTCACTAAAGGGCAGGGCAGCTTGAACCTTGATCTTGGAGAAACAGAGAATGGCATGAAACTAGAGGAGGGAGAGAAGAAAACACTCATCCCATACTCCTTGAAATCTCACTGACTCCTCATTCATAAGGCTTAATGGTATTGCTACACTTTTCTGGCATCTGAATTGGGAAGGGTTCAAATGTTTTTCAAATGTTGAATACTGCAAAACAGCCAGAAACACCTTTTTCTTCTGCCAGTGGAACAGAGATACATGATTTTTCCTGCTGGGGGATGGGGTGGGAAGGGAGTTAAGCTGTTTGAGCTAGGGTATAATAGCACTTTCTCTAGGTATGGCTGGGTTTTGATTGGTTGTTTTTTCCTCCATACCAAGCTTTTCCAGCCCTGGATTATTTTAGTTAGAACATGTTACTATTTTCATCTCCCATCAGTCCAAGCCGTTGACCTAGTACGTCTTCTGAGATAAAATGCATTATTTGATATGGGAAAATTGGTGTCAGTTTAAAAAAATAAATTGCATGCTTACCAGCCAAAGAGAGCCTTTAAGGACTAGGTCTCAGGCTCTGTATTTGTAAATGAGTGCTGACTCAGGTAATTGAGTTTTTGGCAAGATAGTCAGCACCCCACAATGTCACATTGAAGCCCAAAATATATTAAAGCATCTGCTTGCTAAGATCATGCATGTGCCCACCCATTCGTTTACAGAACTATCCTAAATAAAAGTCAAAACTTCACTGTAGTTTAGCTACAAGATTCTGAAAACAGAGAACAAGCAGCATGATTTCCTTCTCAAATTCAGTGTATTACGTGTTAATTTAAAACTTTCCACTCCTGTGGAGAGCAAAACTTGAACCTAGCTAGAGACAAACGGTGAGGATAAAGAGTTTGAATTGTTCTAACCCACAAAGAGAAAATCCCAAGCACACAAATCAACTCTTCTAACAGTAAAAGAAATCAGGCCTTTAAGATTTTCACATCCATATCTGAGTCATGGCATTTTAATAACACCACTAAGAATGCTACTGCCAATTATTTAATTATTCAAGGAAGAATATCCCCAGCCTAGGCTTTTTACCAACTCTGTTCTGGAGGATTGCTCTGAAAAAAATATGGCCTTACACTGGCAGAACCCTGTGGAAGTCTGTGGGAGTTTGCTTTCCCTGGGAGCTGCAGGAAACAGTTGGTGAAAAGCTGAGTCTGATGATAAGTGCTGTCAGGCAAATGGCCAAATCCAAGAAGAAATACAGGCACCTAAACATTCACTGATCTCTGACAGGCTGTGGCTTACATTTCTTCAGGTGGCTTGCTCCTGTACCTTTTTCTTTCAGGATTAACATATCAAAGTTCAAAAACATGTTTCTTTTCACAAAGAATAAAGATTGTGTGTGTTTTCCAGAGCTATGGGCAAACTGGTTAGCAGTGCAGAAAGGAGAGTTCTGGGGAGGATGGCTTAAAAGCCAGGGGCAAATTTAGATTATTTGACATCCAGATGGGCTGTGCTTGAATGCACAGTGCCTTGGCTGTGCTGTGTGGCTGGACAGTGAGTCTGGGCAGGGGCAGCAATGCCTCAGAGCCTGCTGATGACAGCTGTGCTACTGGTGCAACAGGGACACCCAAGGAATCAGTCCCAGAGCAAATGGGGCCAGTGCTCTGGTGGCCCTGAGGGTCTTGTGCCAAGCATCCTAGCTGCCCCAGGCTTCCCGAAAAAACCAGGGCATGGGAGAGTTGTATCCTCCTTTACATGCTTGTAGAAGTCCTCACAGGCCACTAAACCTTACAAGCCTTGGGGCAAGAAAATACAATGTGGCTGAAAAAGCATCTCGTACAGAGATCTAGGAATGCATCAGGTCTAAGCATGGGCAGTCTACTGAAGTGCAGCATATATTGCTTTGATTTAGGAGCTGACAAGCCAAGCTTTCCTCACTATCCACCACATAATGTGGATTTCTCCAAGAATTCCATGGTTTTCCCAGCCTTTTCAAGGGGGCATCACTGTCCTCTTAGAGTCACTGCAGCTTATTGCTGGGGACACCCAGACCATGCAAGCCAAATCCTCATGTAGCACCCTTTTTCCAGTGCTGTTGCTTCTTTACTCTATGTGGAAGGATTTCCAGACTAACACACAGGTACAGAAAAACATTGCACAAGAATTGAATGCTTCCCTGGGCAGGCACAGAGCAAAGAGGATTTGTTCCACCCCCATCAGATATCTAAGAGGTTAATCTTGGTGGTGGCGAAACCTGGGATCTGTTCTTCCCTGACTCCCACCTTTCATGATCCACAGATGACTTTGCATTGCTTTGATGCACAGTCTCCAGGGCTGGGTTAGCAATCAGCCCTCAGAGCTCACAGGAGCACAGCCTGCACAAAAGTCAGCAATTTTGCCTCCTGACTTGACACAGACCTTCCCTTGCAGCTGCCCTGAACCAATTTGGCTGTAAATGCAGCTACGTAGGTTGAACAGAAGTTTTGCTGAAGTAAGATTAACAAGTTCAAGCCTTTATTAGCATCTAATTTCCAGAAGTGGATGTGGTCTAAGGAGACACATAAATGCTTTTTTACTTTGTGAGAAGGTAACATGTTTCTTAATTCATTGTGACAGGTCAAGATTTCTATTAGAACAAGAGGCTTGAAGAGGAGTACATGATTTTTGGAGAGAGTGAGACAGTAAATACAAAGAACCATCACATATGTATATAGCTACTGAAAAAAGATAATTTAAACATTTTAAGTGCAGTACTCATGTTTGCAGTGACAAATTATCCATCTCTTTTGTGTCTTAGGGAAAAGTATCATAAAATTGCAGGCCTTGATCAATGGTAGATGAGTCATTTAATGACAAACTGTAGTGACAAGTCCAAACCTTTTAATTCAAGTACATTTTAATCTCCTATCCTGTTTAATTGTCCAGTAATGGCAGCTTGGATGGAGAGTGATAGACTGCACATACAAAGTGTTTTAAATTCCAGATTTTATTTGTAAGCCATCAGTGAAGAGGATGCTAAATAGGCTAGATGCTGACCTCTCCTGAGTGCTATTGCACTTACTTAACCCAGATGAAGGGCATGCCTGGAAAGTTAAAAGGAGTTCATTAAAACTACAGTGAAACTGGGAAGTCATCACACTTTGAAAGGCAGAAAGAGAAATACATGACAGCTTGCATTATGACCTAGAAACTCAGCACTGCATTTTTATAACCTTTCTGCTAAAACCAGGAACATATAACCCTGCCCTGCTCCAGAAACTATAACATCCTGTCAGTTTCTATGGAAAATGCAAGTGTTCTCTGAACTTAGTGTAGGCCTTTGTTTTGTTTTGATTTTTATCTACCTTATTTCTCCTAGTCTTCAGCCTTCTGTGTTTGTTAAAGCTATTCAAGAATGCAATGCCACACAGCTATTACTGCTCTGCAGTTTTTGTTTGAGAAGGCAGCCTCTCAAATGTGCTCATCCTAGGCAGTAGTAGCTACCTTCACCCTTGCACAATCATTTCCATTTCAAGAGTCCTTTCTCTTTTGTTTTTTTTGNTGTTTTAAATTCCAGATTTTATTTGTAAGCCATCAGTGAAGAGGATGCTAAATAGGCTAGATGCTGACCTCTCCTGAGTGCTATTGCACTTACTTAACCCAGATGAAGGGCATGCCTGGAAAGTTAAAAGGAGTTCATTAAAACTACAGTGAAACTGGGAAGTCATCACACTTTGAAAGGCAGAAAGAGAAATACATGACAGCTTGCATTATGACCTAGAAACTCAGCACTGCATTTTTATAACCTTTCTGCTAAAACCAGGAACATATAACCCTGCCCTGCTCCAGAAACTATAACATCCTGTCAGTTTCTATGGAAAATGCAAGTGTTCTCTGAACTTAGTGTAGGCCTTTGTTTTGTTTTGATTTTTATCTACCTTATTTCTCCTAGTCTTCAGCCTTCTGTGTTTGTTAAAGCTATTCAAGAATGCAATGCCACACAGCTATTACTGCTCTGCAGTTTTTGTTTGAGAAGGCAGCCTCTCAAATGTGCTCATCCTAGGCAGTAGTAGCTACCTTCACCCTTGCACAATCATTTCCATTTCAAGAGTCCTTTCTCTTTTGTTTTTTTTGTTTTGTTTTTTTTTTCCATTTTTTCCCCCTAAAGTTGCTTGATCATTCAGGCTGAAATTTTCCATGCTGGGTGTGTACCTTAGGCCTCTTTTCCTTAATTTGAAACAAAACAGCTTCATTATCATCCATTTCTGAGGACAAGATGATGCAAAATGTGTGCACTTCCCACATTAGAAATCTTACTGTAAGTTGAAGCTCGCTGGTGCATTCACTCCTTGTTTGGAGGTCAATGCAAAGCTGCCCTGCTTCTTAGAAGAGCCTTTATCATTACTGTGGTATTTCTGGAAATTTGAAAAAGTGAAGGACTGAAACACTTCAGCTCTGCCTGGTTAGAAGGAACTTAGAGTTTGCAAACTAAATCCTGTAAATTGTGCCAGCCTTTCACATGGAAACCAGCACAGTCTGAAGTGTCACATCAGTGGCAGCAGCACCTGGCTGGCCTCAGGCAAAGAGCACAGGCGCCAGAGAGAAGAGGATCAGCCACAGGCACAGGATTTTCCTTTCCAGGTCCATAAGTAAAATTTGGATTTGCTGTTCATGTTCAGCACATGATTTACTCTATTTTCCTCTTAGGGAAAGTCTATGGACATGAGTTGTGCACCAGTAGTTTCTCTGTAATGTCAAGTGGGAAAGGACTGATGAGGAGTTGATGTTCCAGCTATGTCAGATATGTCACAGTCCTTGTGAGGACTAAGGTGAAATTTTGATGTTGCCATTGTTTAGTTTCCTTTTAATACTTCAGAAGAATTGTGGAATGTACTTCTCACACCACTACTAACATTGCAGTAATTCAGAACCCAGATCTGCCATTGCAACTCTGTTCAGCTCCCCTTCTGACAGAAGCTGGAGGAGCAGGTGTGTGATCCTGCCCCAAGCCTGGAGCAGCTGGAGACAGGTCTGCTGCAAGCACAGACAGCACAGGGCTGCCTGGGGAGCAGAGTGCTGGTGGCTGGAAGCTGCTGGAAGGGCCAGCACAAATCTCGAGGTACTGCTGGAGCTATTGCTGTTGCAAAAGGAGCCAGGCTCCTTCCCTTGGACCTTCTATGGACCCTGGTGAATGAGGACAGGGTCTCAGCACATCTGGCTTTCATTCTCCTATTTCTTCCCCCCATCCTTCTGAACTGACACCTGCCTCTTCTCCCAGAGCAGCAATGGTAACTTTGCCTGTGCAGCTCAGTTAATTTGTTCACTAAGGCAAGATGAGGTTACTGTTGAATAAATACCAGAATAAGATTCTTGGAAAAATTTCACTAACTTAAAAGTATTTAAGAGTGTTTCATCTAAAATACAGAGCACTGAGTTCTAGGAATGACTGAGGATTTGCCACTCATCAGTTATGTGGACATATCAACCTCAAGCCACCTCACAAAATCACACATGCTCTTCAATTTGTTCCCTAACACTCTTATGTAAAAAGTTGTGACAAATGCAGAGACAAGTAATGTCAAGAAATAGTAAACATATAACCTTTTTATAAGTATATCAACAAAACCAGTGAGTCAGTACTTCATATTTTCTGGTCAAATTTGCTCTTGGGATAAATATTAAAAGATGGATAAACCACAGCAGCTTCAAATCTGACTTGCATGGTGGGCTACATTAGGATTGGTCATCAACAAAAGATCACAACTGAGATCTTCACTTGTGCACACCTTCAAAAAATTTGCAGTCGGGCCATGAACCTGGAAATGTTTGTGTTTGAGAAAGTTGCAGTGCTAAAGTGGCTGCAATACAGAATCTCTGATATCTTTTTGATGTTGCTTAACTTTTAGCTTAGTTATCTTAAACTGCTCTAAAGGCTTAGACTGTTTTGAGCAGTTTAACTTACAGTTGTGCCAGTCATGGTTCATAGGGTTGAGGGATTCCACTTAAAGCAGTGTATGGCCAGGACATGTCAAGACATACAGTTCAGCTCTGATGAATGTTCCTTATGTAGAAGAATTCACAATTTTCAGGCTTTTTTTTCCTGATTCTTCTTTCAAATAGAGGACTATCACACATAAACATAGAAGCTTTGCAGCACTGAGGTTCAAGGAAAATACGAATTTCCTCAGAAATTAAGTATTAACTCTGGAACTAAAAGGTGATCTGAAAATCTGAAGTGATATTTTGGCATGTTATTTGTTTTGGGATTTTCACTGCTGTCTTAGAATTTCTCTCAGGGAGCAGATCATTGAAACAGATCCCAGCTCTTAAGTAGTGCTTCTCATCTGCTCATTGAAGTGTCTGCATTGTCCTCTCAAACCTGAAGAAGGGCAGTTGACAAAAGTTTCAGAGGTTTGCAACAGCTGCTTTATTTTCACTGTGACATAGTGAGAAGACACCAGTTCCTCTCCTTTCCCCTTGGGGATGGAACTCACTGTTCCCATAAAACAAGGCTGAACCTCAAAGATGCAGCAGGCCAGCAGTCTGCCTGGAAGCATTCATGGAGGAGGCAAAGCAGCTGACCATGCATTGCATCCAGAAGAGACTCAGGGCAGAGAGAAGGGATAGGGCAGTAAAGACCTGGGCAAGGAACACAGAGGGTCCCAAAGTTGGTGACAGTTAGTTGGCTTCCTAAGTTCCAGCACAGCTGTGGCTGTGTCAAACTTGTTTGCTTTGCTTATCATTATCTGCATAGCCCAGCTTCTCCCAGCACAAATTGGTTCTTATTGTATTACATTAAATTCATATCATATTCAGTTGTGCTGAAAGGCTTTCTGGAGCTCAAGCTACAGAGGAGGGTTGCAGCCCTGTGTTCCTTTTCTAGTGTTGAAGGGGTCCACGACCAGATGATTGGTCTCATCTTCCTGTCACAACTCCTCACTCCTTCTGAGAGTTTGTTTACTTAATGGCAGTGACCTCCTCCAAGAGAGATGGCTCTGCCATTGATTCAGTTGAAAATGTAAGAATGGACCTTGCTGAGTGAATATTTTTGTCTGGAAGACACTTAACATGCTTGGCACACTGCTAGGAATATTTCATTAACAATAACAGTAATACTGTCTCTCTAGCAAAGATCTTTACAAACACAGAAGAGAGAGGACTAAAACACTACAGCAGTACTTTCACCAGGGGCAGTTACAGAAAAATCCCTTTTGCTACTGCCACAAGCTCTAACTGTGCAAGGAAAGGGTCTATTTGCATTTGTGATGAAGAGGTAATTGTTGATGTGTTCCTAATTTTTATATAGTTTTTATATAACACCACCCTTAAGATGGTAAGAAATACAGGTGATCAGCAAGAAATAAGAACGTGCCAGCTGTGTTCCTGCAGCTCCTAATTTAGTTTTAGAAAATATTGGGCACAGAAACATTAGTCAACAGGCACACATGATTTGGGCTTTGGGCTCTGCCTCACCTCTGTCATTTTAGGATGAGACTTGGACCATTCCCCTCTAACCCTTTCACCTATCATTCCAAGTCCTTTGGCACCATCATCACTTAACTTAATATTACAAATACCTTATGAACTGCATTGTGAGGAAAGAGACTGTTATTGCACCCATGTGACTCATTAGAAACTGTATGACAAGAGTATAAAGTAGATTATCCAAGAACATTTTGTCAGGCCAGAGAAGTCAATCTGCATTTCCTAAGTTCCAGACTTTCTGTGAGCCACTGGACTTTAGTAGAGGAGGCCTGCACTCTCCTAAAAAGCTCGTTAACACACCTACTTAAAATCTGCAGGATCAAAGCATGTGCAGAAACTGGACCCTTTACACTAGATTAGAATTCAGAAAAAAAAAAACCAAACAAAATATTAACTCTTTGAGTCTCAAATGTTAATTGTTCTGTATAATCTGCCTTTACTGTCAAGAGCTCTGGATTGCATATCCAGGTTTAGTACAGTCAGTTCTGGAAAAAAAATGCAAGAGCAATCTGACTGCACCCAGCAATTTTGCAAGAAATCACAGAACAGTTTACAAAGAGGAAGAGAAGAGAGAAACTGCGTATTTGTAGCTTGGCTCAAACTTTCCTAAAGAGCTAATGTGTGAGAGAGATCAGAAATTTAAACTACCTTGTCCTGCTGTTTCCTAAACATCCCCACAATATCTCTAATTATGGAAAGTCACATAGGAACAACCAAAAGGCACACATAAAACCTGTACCTGGAATTGCAGAAGAAAAAAAATGAAAAGCACACTCTCCGGAGAATCCAGAGAAAAATACCAGTGCAATTACTGTGAAATATGAAAATGTAAAGCTCAGAAAAGGTTTTCCTGCTGTTATTTGAGACAATTGAGATTTAGTAAATAAAGGGTTTCCATCAAAAGGTGGATGAGTAAGACCACAGTCAAAGAAAAACATACCAGAACCTTCACTTGCTTTGTGATGTCAGCCTGTCTCTATAAAGCTGTGAAGGCAGTGATGAGCTCAGCATAATGCCTGGGCTTTACTTTCTTTCATACAAAAGCCTGGAGAAAGTGTCCAATCAAAGGTGCTGGTGCAAGGTTGGTGATCTCCTGAACTGCTTCTCTTGCCACCAAGGAAAAAGATGGAGAAAAAGAATCAATCTAAGGGGCTGAAATGAAGAAATTAAGGGAAGTCAAAACTAGGTCTGGAGGTCAGGAAAGTCCAGGAGGAGATGCAAGGATTTATCCCAATGCTGGAACAAATTCTTGTGGACATGAATATATATTATTCACCCTTGTGATGACAGTGTAGATGCTGTAATAATTCTCCAAGGCAAAGAAAGTGATCTCAGCATCAAAAGAACTTTCTAATTGAAGCTTGGACTAAGACAAGACAAAAGGGCAGGCTTGTTCTTAGCTTGTCCTCAGGAGGAGATTGAAAAGATGACTAGATTCTTTTAAAGAGTTATTCCTGTTCAAAGAATGAAAGAGGCTTGAAGTAATTTGCTAAATATAAATACAGAAGACTTATAGGTCAGGAGGGTACTTTTTGTCCATGTCTGCATCTGAAACTAGATGACCTCTCTGGTTAAACTTCTGCTTCTCAGACAGGATGATACCCCTCATCTCTTGAAGCTGAACAAAAGGTGAACATTTTCCAGTGTAGTGAGCTGTATTCTGCCCTCAGAGCTGTTGAAATTGCAGTCAATTTAAGTCTAATATGAAAATTGAAAAAGAGAGACCAGCTGTGATTTTCATGAAGCTAATCTCCTTTCTAACAAGGATACTTACTAATTTTCAAAATACCTCTTGAATACCTTTACTTTTGTCCCTACAGACATGAGGCAGGACTCCTCTCTGAGCCTCATGGATGAATTTTGGAGTCATATCCTCTGTTATTAGCAGATACATGTCACCAGGTTAATGGGGAGGCAGGGAGAAGAGAGAACAAGTGGTCTAAGAGAGACCTGAGTGCCAGGGACTAGTTCCATAGGGAGATGTGGAAGAACTATGCAACAAATCACATCAAAAAGAAGCAAAAGCTAATGTTTACCTCCCCTTCAGTTTACTGCTCTCAGCTGCAGAGAAACAAAGCAGAAGAGAAATCAGGAATAAAATCCAATCATCCACATGCTATCAATTGATGTCACCTGCTCTTGGGTACAGAGGTTGATACAGCTGTGAGGTACTGCTTCATCTCCTCAGAGGGACAAGAATTGCTGGCAGAAATTTTACTCCAGCTAAATAGAGAAGTGAAGCTGTAATGGACTATAGGTTTTTTCTTTGAGAATTCCATTTTATGGAAGATTGCAAATTGCATTTATTGACCAATTTTATTGAGTGAGGAAGAACTATGAAAAAAATAATTCCTTTTATATCTTGGACTTGCCAGACAGAAAGAGTTAGAGCTTGTGATTTCTAAGAGCTGGTCCCAGTAAGTTAGCCTAGAACTTCATCATGCCATGGAGACTTGCAGTGTGATACTGTGCTGAGAACACTGGGGAGAAACACGTACAGAGAAAATACCAGCTGTGCATTCAGTGCAGGATTCAGCTTGTGGGCAGGATACAGGGTGCAGAGATTCACATGGAATGAGGACAGTAAGGATCAGTGTGTTTGTTTATTGGATCTATGACTGCATGAGATGGTAAGTCCAACTCTAGGACCAGGGCAAATGCAGCATGGCTGCATGATGTTCAGTGCTGAAATGGTACATACTTACTCTGCTGTGTCAAATGCTTTTTAAAGAAGCAAAGGGACACTCTGTTCTGGCAGATTGTGTATCATGCACAGTCTGTCTGCACTTCACTGACTTCGTGATGAGTCAAGTGTGGTCTGTCCTTCCACAGCTGGTGTATGTCCTCTATATGAATTTAATGGTTGCTAACAGCACTAGATCTTGTGAGCTTTGGCTGAAAACATTATTAAAATGTGATTGCATGCTTGCATCTGATCCAGATGAGATCTGTTCTGCCACGACTCAGTAGTGTGCAGGCCACATATCAAAGGTTGCAGCATCAGTGTTCAGGTTCACCCCTTGCCTGTGCAGAGTATGGTGTGGGTTCCTCAGACAAAAGAGTTTGTGATCCTGCAGCTGGAGGTCATATCACAATGCCTTACCACCAGCAGGGCACAAAGGATTCATAGGCAGTTTTAATCCTGGCATTTCCTATCCGTGAGTGGATGATTTTGTCCCCTTGGTGATGTTCTTTTTGTGGGTCATATGATCATAAGTCTACACTAGTGAGCCTTTTCCTTGCAGTATTTGGATATTTTGTCTATAAATCTTCAACAATGTTCTTTTGTATCTTCCTGTGTAGAACTTTTGCTACTGCTCAGTTTATAATCTTTAGTGATCAATTCTGCTATGAAACAAAGCAGTCTAAGACACGATTGCTTAAGCATCTACAATAATGAGACTAAATGTTTTGGCATTGAGGAGCTGCCATAAACAGAGCTTCTTTTGTGATGGGTTCCTACTGGAAGTTATTGAAATCTCCTATCAGTATTTTTTGTTAAGTTTCAAAACATACTGCTTCCTTTATTACCTGCATCCCTGGTGATTCTCTCTGTCATTCAACAAATTAATAACACAGCTGTGTTCGAAGCCAGTTTTGCATGTGAACTTGAGGGTGACTTTCACCAGAATGCAATTGAGCTGCGTGCTGAGCCAGGTGCCAGGTGTTGGGGCCAGCCTGGGACAAACACTGAGCTGGTTTGTTACAGAGCTCTTGGAAGTGAGGCTGCTTTTGTGCCTCTGCCAGGAAAGAGCGAGCAGCCTTCCTTGCTGTGAGGCTGCTCACCATGTCTCTAATCAGGGGCTGCTGGTGGCTGTCGTCCCATTAGGAGCTACAGCAGATAACCTGCTTTATAAATGGGAGCTTGTCCTTGGTAGGATCAAAAGCCTTCACACTGCAAATCCAGCACACTTTTAAATAAATGCAGCACCTCTGCAGAGCAGTGTCAGGTTTTTCAGCAACACAGCAGAAGTTTATTTAGCTGCCCTAAGAGGAACAGATACAGAGATAAAATCATAGAATGGTGTGGTTATAAGGGACCTTAAAGATCATCAATTCCCCTTCCATGGGCAGGGACATCTTCCATTAGACCAAGTTGCTCAAAGCTCCATCCAACCTGCCCTTGGACATGTCCAGGGATGGGGCAGCCTCAGCTTCTCTGGGCAACCTCTTCCAGTGTTTTATCACCCTCACAGTAAAGAATTTATCCTTAACGCCTACTGCCTGTCAGTGTGTCTTTTCCTATCACTACATGCCTTTGTAAAATGTCCCTCTCCAGCTCTCTTGTAGGTTCCCTTCAGGTACTGGCAGAGGCTCTATGGTCTCCCTGGAGCCTTCTCTTTTCCAGGCTGAACAACCCCAACTATCTCAGCCTGTCTTTATAAGAGAGGTGCTCCAGCCCTCTGATCATCTTTGTAGCCTGTTCTGGACTTGGTCCAGCAGGTCCATGTCCTTCTTATCTTGGGGCCCCAGATCTGGATGCAGCACTACAGGTGAGGTCTCACCAAAGCAGAGCAGAGGGTGAGAATCCTCTCCCTCGCCCTGCTGGCCACACTGCTTTGGATGCAGCCCAAGATATGTTTGGCTTTTTTGGGCTGCCAGAATGTGTTGCTGGGTCATGTCCAGCTTCTCATCCACCAACACTCCTCCTTTGATCTATGATCCTGAGATCCGCTCCTGTGACAGAATATGGAAGGAAAGGACAGTGTATGGAAAGAAGGGAGGGGGTACAGATGGAAGAGCAGTGGAGGTGACCCTGTGCAGAGATCAGAGGAGCCAGGACAGATCATGCTGTTAGCTCTGATGTCCACTTATTCTGTCCCCAGTCAGCCAGAGGTGGAGGCAGCAGAAGACAGTGAGACTCTCCATCACCCAGGAATAGGCAAAATGGGCAGCTGGGTCATAGCTGCCTCGTGTGCTTTGGCTTCCTGCTCTGGAAAGTTAGTGGCTTCATTAATTCCTAGAGCCAGCCCTGCACCTGTTTATATATTATTTCTCTTTATGTTTGCATTGCACTATTTTTTCCCTCTCTCAGCTACATCCCTGCCCATTTTTGTTTGCATTGAGAGGGAAAGATGTAACCAGCACTCTTTTGTAACAAGGATGCCCTTTTAATCCAAATGCTAGCAGTCCGTGTGGTTGTGCTGAGCATCTTTGTTTCCATCTCCAGCTGCCCTCCTCTGCAGGGTGAGCTATTGCAAACGTGTCTAATCTAGAATTAACATAATGGAGTCTCACAGCAAGTGTGGCTCAAGCAGATGAAAAGGCAATAAACCTCCTCCCAAATTGTCAATGAGGGTAAATATTAGCTTCATTAGTGGAGACTTCTCTCTCTTTCATGCCAGCACATAATGTTTGCAACAGCATCTTTAGTTCTTGTCTGCAGACTGCTGAGGCTATGCTGACTGGGAAACTACTCATGTGCCTACATCCATCCAGGAGAACAAGGGGAGCATTTTTTCTCTGGGTTTCTTCCAGCACAACAAAAACCTGCTACACAAGCTTCATGTTAGAGGTGTTGAGGGGGGTGGCAAAGTAGGAAAAGATGGAAGCATGGCCAGAAGCCTAGTTGCCTCAGATACCCTTGGCATGGAAGTTGTAGCTGTGTTTCAACAGTGACAGAAAAGCACACAATGAGTGAGCAGCTTCTTTTGTCCCTAACAGCAGACCAACACCAACTCTAATCCAGAGAATGTAATGGAGCACAGCCACAGTTTTGTCTGGACCCTGGGGACCTGCCAGCTGTACACAGCTGGGAGCCAAGGCAGTGCATCTACAGGAGTGAGGGAAAGTGGGCATCAGCCAGAGAGAGGTGACGAACAGAAAGGAACTGGTAGGTAGAAGCAAAAAAGTATCATATGTTGGGGAAGTGGTTGATGTTCAGGAATACTTGTTCTGGGGACTGTTATAGCCTGTTAAGGACATTGACTTGGAGATTGCAGTGCCTTCTGTGATCCAAAGGTTAGAATGAATATTAAGCTCAGCAAGCACAGCAATAAAGTGGTGAAGCCAAGCTAGCTCACAGAGTAAAACCCAGGAGATGTTTTAACTGTATCACAGGCTTGCATAGAATTGCTTAGTAAATTGCTAGGCCCTGCTGTTGTATATGAGGTGCAAAGCCTTAAAATGTAGCCTTCCATTCTCTTTCCATTGTCTGATACACAAAGTATGTGTGCCAGGCTTGCTTGAATCTCATCAAAGGCTGGAGGGTGTTTCTGTTCCTCTGGAAGCACAACAGGGAGAAATTTCCCACAGCAAGTTGTGGATGGGATTGGAGCAGTGTCCCTACTGCTCCCATGCACCCTACTGTCCAAACAGCTCCCACATGGAGGGTGCCCTGTGCTTGCACCCAGGGGGAGAATGTGGAGTTTCTTGGGGACTGAAAATTATTCCCTCAATCTTTACACACACAGGCTCTTATCACAGAAAGCTGAGCATCCATGCAGACATTGCCATCAGTTCCACTGTACCAGTTTAGTGACACATCAGAGTTTTCCTCAACTGAAAGAGCCCTCTGAAAATTAAGGGGTGATTACCCAGCCCTTTGCACTGTTTTAAAACTAATCTTTAGAAATTACTTTAACGTTTCTTTTTAAGATCCATTTTAAACCTAGCTAGTGCAATTTTCTTGTGGGAACAGAGGGAAGAGAAAAAAATGGAAGAGATGAAGGCAGAGGTGGATCATCTGTGTGTGTGTGTGTGTGTGTGTGTGTATGTGTGTGTGTGTCCATCCTACCTTTAAATACAAGGCCTGGCTCAAGCATTTGAATGTCATGGTTTCTGTTTTCTTTAGGAACCAGAACAGAAACTTTCATGAGCTGCCAACTATTGATAATATACTTAGCTGGGACAACTATCAGCTGGATTTTGCTAGTTACTTTCTCATTGTGATTTCACACAAGCAAGGCAGAACCATGCCTGGAGTTGAGAGAGGAGATAAGCAGGAGTCACCATATCTTAAAATTTTACTCTCTGCCAATAACTCACTCTTTTCCTGTGGACAAGTTATTCAGTTTCTCTGTGCCTGAGAGGATGGCTTGAAAACACAGAGTCTTCTTTGGTGATTCAAGTTTTATGTATTGCTACTTCACTTCCCATCATCATCATCATCACCACCCTTTCCTTTGCTTTCTCCTTCCTCCACAGCTCATTCCTGCCCCTCTGACACTGCATGTTACCACGATGTTCATCATTAATCATCATTTTCCCAGCAGGAATGCCCCTCTGGTAACTGTTGAGGTTATAAAGTAATGCAACAATAACCAATCCCCCTGTATTGAGTTTGTTTGTTTGTCTTTCAGTTAGAAGCTACACCACCAGGTTTATAAAGTAACACACTCTTCTGAGGCTCAGCCAGCTGGGAGGTGGCTGTGGCACAAAGGAATGGGGAGGAGGCAGAAGCAGCAGTTGCTGAAGACTTTGTTGCCATCACATTCTTTACACTGACACGCTGTGGCCTCCATTTTAGCATTAAACATAAATGAGAGAAGGTGCTGTGAGTCACCACTAAAGGATGTTTGCAAAGGGTTTTGAGGTCCTTACAGTTACCTTGCAAAGAAATATCCGTGAAGAACAGACATCTCTGTTGTTACCCTGAGAGATTTTCCAGGCAGACAGCAATAAACAAGAATCATTGCAGGTCATGGCTAGTCATGTAAGAATCACATGTTTTGAGAAGAAGGAGGAGGAGGGGTTCTTATTTGGCAGCTATATTTCTGTTGTCTAATTGCAGGAAGGTGGAGGGAAGACTCAGTTATGGGTTGAGCTTTTGACCCTGTTCAGGATGCAGTTGGCTGGACAACTTTTGTCTAAAGGCTGTAACTGCTGAGTGCAGTCAGGCTATGATTTGCAGTAACCAGCTGAAATCTTATAATTCTCCCATTTTGCCATAGTTGTACTTTGTCATTCTCTCCCAACTTAGTTGTCCCATCTGTGTGCTGGTACAAGCATTTATGCTGTATGTCAGGCAGACGTTTTGAAGGGAAAGTTATTTTTCATCTTGAGCTAGTTCAACAGCCAGATAGACAAACATCAGGTTCAGCTCAAGCAAAAGTGAGGTACAGGAGCATGAGTACATGATTAAAGGTGAAGAAAACCAAGGCTTTTTAAGCCAAGTTAAGCAGATGTGGCACAGCTGAAGCACACTGTACATTATACTGGGTAGATGGTTCCCACCAAGAGCTCTATTTCAGAGAAACATTGAGATCCAGGTTTTGTTGCATTAAATGTTTTGAACATGACACCAAGGCAGAGTGTCTGTGTTTAAAAAGCCTCTAAAGTCTCCAAAGACAGCTCTGATCTTGTGGGAAAGGCTGTCATCTGCATAGGGCCATTCAGCATGCAGCAGACAACAATTCCTCTGCAGTGACATTGGTGCTGGGTTTTGGGGCAATTTGATATGGGAACTCAGTGAGGAGGGAGTTGTTCTGATGGCTGGAAGGAGTGAGGCAAAAATAAGGAGAAAAGAGGGAAGAGAAGTGAGAAGGAGTTGTAGAGGGAGGCTGGTCTGAGGGGATCAGAAAGGAGGATGTAGGAGCAAACTGCTATTCCAGAAGAAATACCTGATTTAAAATTGCAGAAATGGGTGACATTGTGAATACAGTTTTGAGCTTTCTGGTGTGATTCTATATCTTTTCCTGCCAGCCTTCAATACAACAGCCCATGCACTCAGCCCTTTGCAGTACATGTTTTATCTTTTCCTTTACTTCTCTTTTCCACACAAGTCTGTATGACTCTGGGGTAGAAGGCTCTCCATGGCTCTCTAAAGGGAGTCAGTCAGTCTTGTATAGTTACTGGTGGGTGTGAGGAATATTTATTTTTAGAGGAGTTTTGGAATTGGGGAAACAAAAGAGAGGAGGACCCACGCAACAGCAAAAGTATCTTTTCTTTCTTGGGAGCTGCTGCTGTACATTGCTAACCTGTTACTCCAAATATGGCTGTATTTCAGGAGCAGGGAAAGTCCTTCTAACACCCTGGTGGGATCCCATGGGATGGGATGCAACAGGCCAATGTCAAAATTGTCCTTCAATTGCCAGCTCTGTCGTTGCTCTTGCAGTCAACATCCTTTTCAGACAGGACTCCCCATTTCCACAGAAATGCCAGCCCAGTTCTGCAGAAGTTCTGTATTATTTTATACAGTGTTTGTTTTGTGTGGCACAGCTTTAAACACTGCAGCCTGCCCCTCCTTTTTCCCCCCTTTATTGCTTGCTTGCTTTCATTTTGCTCTTTGTTTCTTCCACGTATTGTTCATTTATTTGCACTCCCTTTGTGCCTTGTCTCAAGGCTGTGAGCAACATCTCAGTGCAGGGAATTCATTGTGCTACCACGTCATAGTGAAAAGAGCCCCCGTTCAGAGCCAAGGGAGGTTTTTTTAAAAGGGAAAACAGTGTTATCCACAGCTTCATGTTTAAGCAGCACGATGTACAAAAGGTGTCCCCTATGGCACAACTTCATCTCTTACTGTTTATGACAAGGTATGAATCAAGAAGAGAGAAATTGAGACAAAGGAGCAAGTTGGAGCCTGTTGAAAGGGAGAGTAAGCAAGCAGGGCAAATGCCCAAAGCCACAGGCCACAGAAAGACCTTGTAGAACACAACTGTTATTTGGGGCAGGACAGCTAACAAATGGGTGGGAGCAGAGAGAAGGGTCTACACCTCTATGTGAGGTGTCACATTTCTGTCCCCAAGCTGCTGCAATCAGATGGACTTGATGATCTTAAGGGTATTTCCCAACCCAAATGGTTCTATGATATCTTGAGCTCGCCTTGGTTTAAGCTTGCACTCAGATGTTTGGCAGTGAAGGACAGCAGCTGAAAAGCAGATACAAACATCCCCTTCTGAATGGGGTGTAACTGCCACACAGCCCTGCAAAATCTGTCCCTGAAAGTAAACTGGTGCCTGAGCTTCCCAGGTGAGGTTCAGAACAATGGGGCCATCAGAGGAGCAAGTTGCCATGATAAGAAGTGAGAAGATTAACTCTGAAAGTGATGATGAAACAAAAGCTCACCACTGTCAGAGTGAAAAATATGAACAAAGATGCTTGGAAGAGAAAAATAACTCCACTTTGTCAACTCCACTCCAGTACATTATAAACATGGTACCTTCTTGATCTAGGGCTGCCAGGTGGGCAATGAAAGTCCCATTAGTGAAAAAGGTAATGGAAACAACTGCTGCCTGTGGGCAAGAGTGGGGAAGGGAACTGAAGGAAAAGTCCTGAAATTAGGCAGAGCTATAGCATAAAACTCTCTAAGCAAGGACCCAGATCCCACATGGCCTTCTATAGGTACCTCTGCTGATGCCAGCATGCAGTCTCTGGCTGGGGTAGCACTCAGCAAGACAGCGAGGGAAGGTGGTTTGAGCTGGTGCTTTGCAGTGAAAGCAGAAGTTGCAGTTGCTTAATACAAGTGGAATTCCATGAAGACACAGCTTCCTGTGCTCCCCCTGTACACTGTGACTTGGCCCTTGACAAGACTGGGGCCTGAGAGCTGCTCTTGTATGAATTTCCCTGCTGACATTCAAACCTGCACACTTAGACTTGGTTTCCAGGCACTGGTGCTGAAGTCATAGAATCATAGAATTGTTTAAGTTGAAAAGAGCTTTTAGACCTTCCAGTCCAAACTTTAATGTATAACACACTGAAAGCAGTTATGTGCAAATACCTATTCCTTGTACCAAATCAGCTTTTCATGCTTATTCTTTACATATTTTGAGATTCATCACCTCCATTTCAGAGATCAGTGTGACTTCTAATAAGAAATCAAGTCCATGGCAACTCAATCACCGTATAATTACCTCCAATTTGTGTTCCCATTACCTGCAACATCCTTTACCTGCCATTGAGCACCCAGCAGTAAATGGTGTGAAAATTCTTGTGACATTGGAAATGCACACAAAAACCAGAAGCTCCAGACAGATATTTGCAGAGGACTGAGAACACATATGAGGAGCTGTGTGTTATCATCAGTTGTGGTATTTAGTATAGTCTGGATTTTTTCATTACTCTTCAGAAACTTTGACAGATAACTGATGGAAAAGTAAGGATAAACAGTCTCTCTTAAGACACTTTTGTCTTGATGTGTATCAATTTTGAAATAGGTCTGCCTTTACAGGCAAGACAAGTATGTTTTTTTAAGGCCATGCAGTGAAGACAAAACACAGGCACTTAATAGGATTTTAGGTTGCTACTAGGGACAGCAGGCACAGGCAGCCCATCAAAACCATTCAAGAAGTCTACATAGAGCATGGGTACCTATAATCAACATATTTTTAACTCTGTTATTCAAACAACTGTGGGCCAATAGCAGCATTATCCTTGTAAGAGAAAAGCTCTTCCTCTGCAGAGCTCCCTGGCTTCTAAGACCTCCTTCACATTCTGTTTTCTGCCCTGCCAGAGCAAAGGGCCATGGTGAAAAGGGGTAGAGGTTATATGTGCATGGGGCAAAGCCTTCAGGGGGGAAGATTCTTATGCCAAAGGTGCCAAGTGAACATCCAGCACTATTCTAAAGAGCAGCATACTTGGGAAGGAAAAAAATCCAAGTTAGAGGAGTGATCCCGCAAGGACTTTCAGGGTAGTAACCCAGAGGAAAGTAAAAAAGACATTTTATTCTACAACATTTTTATTTTTGTGTGTTTGTGTTTTTACAGAACCACAGTTTTTCAAATGTGCAGTTGACATTCAGGTAGAGCACTCGAAGTGGGTGAGAGAGCTTTTCCTCCTTCTCATTGCTGACCTTTTGATTTTTAGAAAGTTTGAAAAAGGAAAATTCTCCTTTTCCATCCTGCTAGATAGAATGCTATTGCTGTCAGTATATGCTCTTGCAAAGACAGTGCAACTTCACCTTGTATTTTCCAAACTACATATGTTTGAGTCTTGGTTGTGAATGGCTTATGCACACCCTGTAAGAAGGCTTGGTTGTTTTATGGGGAGCTGGAAGGGTCAGAGGAGCCTACAATGAGCAGGTTTTTGCATGTGGGACTTTCAATGTGATTTAATATACTGTATTCTCCTAGAGCATTCTCTTCTTTAGTTACTGCCTCCTCTCAAGGGAACTTCTGTGTCTGCTCCAGACAAGGGGTCTGGGCACAAGGGAGGGAACTGACTGACAGGAAGCAGCCAGGATGTGGTAATAAATAGCTCCTTTTCAACTGGCAGCCTGCCATAAGTGGGATCAGTGCTGGGCTCAGGGCTGCCTAATATCTCCATAAGTGATCTGGGTAATGGGATCAAGCATACCTTGATGAAGTTTGCCAGTGATACCAAACTGAGAGGAAAAGTGGACACTTTGGAAAGGAGTGCTACCCCACAGGAAGACCTCCATAGGCTGGAAGAGTGGGCTAACAAAAACCTTATGAAAGACAGATGTAAGGTATGGGAAAACATAATCCTGGAGCACAGCTCAGGCTAGGATCTACCCAGCTGGGGAGCAGCTCAATGGAAAAGGACCCAGCAGGATGCTGGGCTGCACCAACAAGGTGTCCCAGTACCATATCCCAACACCACCAGCAGACATAAGGAAGTCACTGTCCCACTCTACTCAGTGCTTGTCAGGCCACCCCTGAAGTCCTGTGTTCAGTTTTGGTCCCTGCTATACACAAAAGGTGTGGACAAGCTGGAGAGGGCCAGAGAAGGGCCACAAAGATAATCAAGGGTGTGGGGAACCTGTCCTATGAGAAAAGGCCAAGAGAACTGGCTTTTCTCAGTCTTGAGAAAAGAAGACTTAGGGGAGACCTTATCACCATGTTTATCCAGTGTTTAANATGGGAAAACATAATCCTGGAGCACAGCTCAGGCTAGGATCTACCCAGCTGGGGAGCAGCTCAATGGAAAAGGACCCAGCAGGATGCTGGGCTGCACCAACAAGGTGTCCCAGTACCATATCCCAACACCACCAGCAGACATAAGGAAGTCACTGTCCCACTCTACTCAGTGCTTGTCAGGCCACCCCTGAAGTCCTGTGTTCAGTTTTGGTCCCTGCTATACACAAAAGGTGTGGACAAGCTGGAGAGGGCCAGAGAAGGGCCACAAAGATAATCAAGGGTGTGGGGAACCTGTCCTATGAGAAAAGGCCAAGAGAACTGGCTTTTCTCAGTCTTGAGAAAAGAAGACTTAGGGGAGACCTTATCACCATGTTTATCCAGTGTTTAAAGGGTGGCTGCAAAGGAGATGGAGACTCCCTTTTTTGCATTAAATCACATTGAAAAATGGGATAATGGATCCATGTTTCTTCTGGGAACATTCCAATTTTCCAAGAAGAAAATTTTTCACAATGAAATCAATCAGCCACTGGAATAGTGTCTGAGGGAAGTGGTGGATTCCCCAACACTGGACATCTCTAAGATTTGTCTGGGTAGAGTGCTCACCTGTCTTGTCTGACTGGTTTTGGTGAGAAAGTTTAGACCAGATGATCCTTGTGGTCCCTTCCAACCTGCTATTTTATAGTTCTATGATTCTATGATTCTGAGACTGGCTTAAAATGACCTCAAGGAAAGCTTGCCAATTATATGGGATGTCTCATGCAGGCATGGAGTAAGAAATAGCTGCTACATGCTCAGTGTACCTCTAGATGTGTCACAAATGCTGCTTTCACAGACAGGTGCTAACTAGGCACTGCAACTGTTACAACTTGGCAGAGCTCCTCAGCAGTTCCCCAAAATTTTGTGCCTGAGGGAACATATCCTATCTTGTTACACCAGACAATGGTTTTCAACATTCTTCCAATTTGCCAGCCACTAAAAATTCCAGCAGAGGTGTGGGTTCCTGTGGAGAGAGTAGGTTTTCTTTTCTTGGCCTTTATCCATGGACTCCTTAAAAATAATTCACAGACCCCTGGGATCTCACATAGCGTGGGTTGAAAACCACAGTAATGGATCAGTAAACAGACCCCCTGGTGAAATGATGACATTTTTTCCTGGCTGCAAGTAGCACAGAAGTAGGTGTGAAGTGAGTCCAGCTCATTTGTTTGTTGTTAGACAATGTGTTCTCGTGGATGAAGCAGTGATCTGGCAGTCAGGAAACTGGGTAGCAAGCAGGACCTACAGCTGTGCATCATGCTCTGCAAAGCAGAAAGTGTGATTGATGCTTGTGGAGAGGTGAGACAAGCACTTAGCCCAATATTTCAGAGCCATAGAAGCAATTTTGGATAGAAAACTGGATTCTGAAAAGGGCAAGTAATGAAACATATTTTTTGGATGGGAGAAGTTCTGAAAAAGACCTTTCCTGACATACTCTATTACTACAGGGAGACATTTTCCTGGGACATTCACAGAAGTGGATTTCCTAGAGTTTTGGCAGTGGGAACAGAACTGGAGATTTATTTTTTTTTCCATGTCCCAGTACCACCAGAACAAATTTCCTTTTTTGGTGTGTAGAAAACCTGTTTCTCCTGTGGTACAGGAGGCAGTAGGAGTGTAGTACTTCATAAGAAGTTCAGTATGCCTCTAGTTAAACTGCCTGAGCTGGCTGTAGTTCAGCCTACTTGTTAAAGATGCCATCAAGCTTTTGACTTTGCCAACAGGCTTCAGAGGAGCATCGTATTCACCTAATAAAATACAAGGACTAACTTTTTCATTCTCCTTCCAAATTGCTGTCTGAAGGCAACCTGCTGGTAGGACATCATTGCCACATCTTACACCTCCTCAGCAAGCTACTGTGCTGATCAAGCTATCTGTAAAAGTCATGAAAATTTTTGCAAGAGTTATGTGGAGAAGTGAATATCCAGGAGGAGGAGAGCATCATCTTCCTACTAAACATGCCTTTAGCTCTGATGGATAGAAATATAGGAAAAAATTTGATACTGACTTTCTAAGATGAGATAGGGAAATGAGAGCTGCTCTCTTGCTGATTGGGTATGCATCAAAATGCTGAACAGGTTCCTGAAAACCTGCCACTAATGCTTCATATCTCACACTGCCAGAATGTTTTAAGTGGTTCTTGCTGCTTTCCTGAACAGCCAGTTCTTGCAGCTGGGTGTTTGGAAAGCAGAGAGTTTGTTTTTAGTGATCAGTTTTAACTGTGGACTAAATAAGGGTTTCTCTCAGAAGGAGAGACAGTTTATGAGGATCTTAAAACATTTCCATGATTAGATATTAAAATTTTTGAACTTCTTCAGGAAGAAGTTTCTGAAGAAGAAAATACAAGGGCAAGAGGACTCTTCCTTCTATCATCTTTCCAAGGAATCAGTCCTAATTTGGTGGCTGAAGAGAACAGCATGCTTGAGATTTAATCTGTGTGAGGTAGACAAGTAATGCATGAAGGAGCATCACTTCTTTTGTAGGTACAGAGAGTATTTCAAGCATATCTGCATTCTGGCTCTCCTGCACCAGAATGAATCTGGATTATTTCCACTGCAGACAAAGAGAGAACTTCCTGTGATTTACAGCAGAATCTTCGTATTTGGAGGCAATCAGGCACAGTTTCAGACAATCATCCGTGACCCACTGTACTTATATGTGGTTTTTAGTCTACATCTGACCTCGTGTCACCCCCATGTATCTGTTAAGCACTGCAGATGTCACATTGAGCCCAAGGACTCGCAAGTGGAGAGTACTTGCTTAATAACCTTGTAACTCCTGGAAGGCTTCTCAGGAGCAGGATGTGGTGTTCAGGTCTGATACTGCCTCTAGTGTGTCCAGCCCCCATCTCTTTTTTGTCACACATACTCATATGGCATTAGAGAGCTGCCTCATAGCCACTGCTCTGCTGTCATTTTGGTGTAGGTGCCTGCTTTTTAGTTTGGAGTCCAAATAAAGTGACACTTGGCATTTACAAACTGTGTAGCTCATGCAGAGCCTTGTCCCAATATGAAGCTGCTGACCCACATGCCAGCTGTATGAATTAGGTCACCCTGGCTGTGTTTTGTCTTCATAGTACAGATAAGGAAAATAATTTATCCTTGTGGAAAGTGGGCTGGAAAGCAGTACAAGGATTTTAGTCCCAGCAGACTCGTGTTGTTTTATTTACCAGCCCTAAGAGTGGATAATAAAAATGAACAGGGGGAGGAAAGTCATAAAGTGCAAGGTGCATGCTGTGCCCCAGCCAGAGGATGCCCTGTGTATGAGCCAGGGCACAGCCTCTAAACAGAAGTCTGTGTTATCCTGACAATACTGAGATCCTAGCAAGAGACAAGGCTCGTTTAACTGATCTGCAAGTAAATGCATAGGAATAGAGCATTCTTGCCCCACAGCCATTACAGTACATTTGCTGAGAGGGAAGCAGGAAGAGGTTTCAGACCATGGAGAACTGAGAGGAGGTATGACTTTTCCCAAGTTGGAATAAAACCTGTAGCAGAGCCAAGACTTAAGCCCCTTTCCCCCTTCTAGTGCTTAACCATCCCTTCTCCAAATGTCCCTCTGTGGCTATGCCTGCAGAGCTGTCATTCTGAGGAGCATTAGGATCTGCCTCCAAAGTGACTCCAGTGCAGTTTCTCTCCTCCTCACCCCCGCACCCTCTCTCATTAGCCTGAAAGCTCCTATTTATAAACCTGCTCAAGATTGCTTGCTCAGAAAGGAGGAGCCGAAACACTCCACACACAGACTAAGAGACTCAGCAGAGATGCAGGCAAGAGCTACTTCTCACTCAAAGGGTAATAACCAGATGGAACAAGTCAGCAGGAAGAGTGCCTGAAATGTCACAGAAATGAGATCAAGCAACAGCTAGAGCTGTGTGTCTGCAGGCAGAAGGGGGAGAATCACAGGATCACAGGAAACAGTAAGAAAGAAGGGCTGAGAGGAAGCAAAATATTTAAGTGGGTAAGCACACTGGACTAAATGGCCTGATAATCTCCCTAGACCACCACAGTTCCATTATGCATTTTTGACACTCTCTCCCAGCCTGTGACAGTGATGAACAGGAGGCCTAAAAAGCTGGCTTGCAGTGAAAAAGTGTGCCAGGCTACTAACTGTGGAGTGACTTGTCATCTCTGCTGTTAAACAGCTCGCTCGCCTCCCTCAGTCGCACCGGGATGCTGTTTGTAAGCACAAAACTTGTTAAACTCAGGCTTGCCTGCAGTTTCTGTAGCACCTGGTGATTTCGTGCTGGCAAGCTAGAGAGCAGGTTGATGACAACTTGAACCCCTGTGAGGGGAGAAGTGAGTACCTAAATAGCTGTCCTACATTGTGTGGCACTATTTGCAACAGTGTGACTTCCTTTATCTTTCCCCCTGACTGTATTTTATGGTAATGATCCAGACACGACCCAGGTTCTCTGCTCCTCTGGAGAAGCACAGCACAATTACAAAAGATCAGACAAGCTCATCTGCTATGAAGATAGAGGGGAAAAAAGGCCAGTCCCTAAGATATACTTATAAAGAATATATATATATTATATATAT
>VZRX01015421.1:180378-219357 GCA_013398075.1 Notiomystis cincta | reverse complement strand
ATAATCTTTATAAAGCATAAACAAAATTGCAGTAGCCCATAAGGAGTCACATTCATGGAGAGAAACAGAATCACATTGTTCAATAAATCAGAGAACAAAGAGGTTCAATGACAACCCAAGACCAAAGCCATTTCTGCTAAGGAGCCTACATCCACCTACTGAATATAACCTCACCTCTTCCCCTTCCAGCTTAACAAGTGATTTCATGGAGCTCTTTGTGCCAGCATACAGAAAATTTCTTGAGCTGGGCTTCTCACTAGAGGGCAAGGGATGTGCTCTACCAAGTGCTCTGCTCTGCTCTTTTCCAGTCTAAGTTCTTCCTGTTACTTTCAAAATACCAGGTTTACTCTCCTTGACATCTATGCTCTTAGGTGTTTTGTCATCTGATACATTATTACATTACTTAAAAACTTTAATGCCCACAGTTTTGCCAAGGTGATGTCTCAATTTATTAAGTGACAGTTTACTACAGATCCAGTAAAGGACAAACATTCCCACAATATGCCCACGAGGTGTCAAAGACAAGACACAACCACTGAAGAAAACAGGTAGACTGAGGGAATGAGAGAATCAAGAACTGGGCTAACAAAAATAATTGTGATGTGCACAATTGCGGCATTTTCAGTCTGATGATTTTAAAGATGGTGTGCTGGACATACCAGTGTACTGGGACACTCTTATGATAATAACAAAAAATTTCTAAGAAAGAAAGTTACTGAATTTGCCTAAATATACTTGTTCTCTTTGCTGGAGAAAACCTGATACAGTTTGTGGTATCATCTGACATATCTTACATATTTAAGAAGCTCTCTGCTGACATCAGAAAAAAAAACATTGCCCTATCTAGAGCACGTCTCAGTGTCAGGCACAAACAGAGCTGGGTTTAGAAATGAACAGTGAAAACTGTTCACAGGCCTAGAAAACCTGGTAAGGAAAAATTTTTGAAGGAATTGCATTTACTGGATTTAGAAAAAAGGAATTTGAGGAGGAACATGGGAAACTGTCTTCTAGCAGAGCTATAAAAAGGACAGGGATTAATTGTTCTCTGCTTCTGTGACAGGAGGGGTGTGCCACAAATAGTGGCAAGCTTTGTTTGCATAAACAAAGATTTTGGTTAAATATCAGAAGGAGATTTATTCTGAAAATAGGAAGAGGGAAGCAGTGAAACAGCCTTGAAGGCTGTGAAGTCCCTGTTTATAGAGTCCTTTAAGAGCAAAGCTTTGTTAGTCAGTGACGGTGTTGGCATGTTTACTTTTTCATAAAGAAGGGGCCTCTGAGGTCCTTCCAGCCCATATTGCTATGGTTTGTACTAAGTCTGCAGTTCTAGCAGAGCAAGGCTGCAAGATGTAATCTCACTATAAAAATAAACAGAAATCTCCATTGTGTTCCAAACTACCAAACCTGGAAAGGGAAGCAGACAGTTTGGCGAAAACAAATGCCCCAAGAACCTTTAAAGATTTATAGGTGTAATTTGACCCTGTAGTTCTATTTAGGAGTATCTGTGAGGAGTGTACTGGGTTGAGTAGGCTAAAGAGGGGGAAAGGATCCCTGCTGCTCATCCTTAGTTTTGTGACAGGACAAACTGGCTTATCCTGTGTATAAGCAGGCAGCTTCAGGGCTGGCAGTGGCATCCAGCCTGTATCTCAGTGACTACACTCAAAATGTGCCAATAAAAAAATTTATAACAAAAATTCATTGATGGAAATATCCCGAGGTAGCTAAAGTGCTTCACAATTTCAAAGCTGGAATAGGAGAGAGGTTTGTGAAATTAAGATGTCTATATTCCTTGTCCAAAATCAGATGGGAAAGCTGAATAGCACTTGGGTAAAATACATGAACTTTAAATTACGCTATGAGTAACCTATGGTATAAGTACTACATAAAAGATTGCTGAGTATTTTTAAGCAGCACCCACTGAGTTTGAGTTGAAACATTAGATATACTCAAGTATAAGTTCTCTTAGTTAATAAAGTTACATGTGATTTGGCACTATATACATGAAAATCTAGTATGTTTGCTTTGAGATAGCTTCATTAGGTTTCTTTCTTCATCCCAAATAATTTACTGATTGTTCATTTTCTATGATCTCAATGTTTTTGGTTCTGCCTTTTTTCTTTTCTTTCTTTTTTTTTTTTAAGGGGGGTTCTATGTCAAACATAGAGGCTTTAAACAGTGATAGATCACGACTGATGATCCTACCTGAAGTACTCAAGCATACATGTAAGAATTGAAACACCAAGAGTTTAACTCTGGAAGATAAGAACTGTGGCGCCAGTCCAGCAAGCTGTATTTGTCCTGGGAATAGTCTGATTCAGCTGGATTCTTTGTGTGCTCCAATCTAAGCACCGGGAAGGAGAGCAGTTCAATCAGGACCTGTTGGGATAAAGAGAAGCAGTGCAGATCTGAGCACAGCAATGAAATGCATTCCCTTATCTTCATTCAGTTCCTCTGATGTATGCAAGGGTGAGTGAAACTGGAGCTGGATCTCTAAGGTCCTTTCTCCCTTTAGATTCCAGCTTTCAACGTGATCTCTTTCACTTGGAATAACATCGGTTAATTGAGATAACAGAAACATATCACTGGTTTATGACAGAAAGAAGTTGCCCAGGTTCTGTAGTAATTACATATCTCTGTGTTACATAACCTAGTAAATATATATTCTCCAAGAAGATTAAGCCTGGAGCTTCTAAATATCCTGTCTAAAGTCCACAGTGATGAAAAAAGCAGGCTCTGTCATACTGCCATTGCTAATGGCATGGAAGGATGGACTGTTTAGCCAGGTTGGTGTGAACTGATGAATCTCCATCCAGCTCACAAATAGGAGCCTTGGCTCAGCCCTGCCACAAGCATCTCTGCCCCATGCTCCACTGCACAGGGCAGAGAAGCACAAAACCTGATGGGAAATCACAGAACAAACTGCTCCAGAGTTCAGATCCATCCTAGGGTCTAGATGTTTGTCACCACTTCTCTGTCTATCAGAGCTTTGTTCAGTGTGGCCCAGAAATGAATAATGCAAAAGCCTATTTGAATCACGTGGCCTCTGCTTGTTCTCAAGTTTCGTGGATGAACAGCAGTTCACTGTGATACTGCAGCATCTACATCCGGTGTCTAGGACTGTTTTCCATCTCTTTCTTGCTTCAGAGTAGCAGGGCTTGGATCACTGAAAAGGACTAATGGAAATGCAGAACAATATCAAGTCCAGAGCTCCTGGCTTAGAGAAATGGACACTTCCTGTTTCCTGCCTCTCCCATGCAAGCTGTATAGCCTGGATCTGAAAGCTGGTTAGCTCGTCTCACTGGGAGTCAGCTCTTTGCAGTTAGTCCAAAAAGACCCAATTTGGTGCAGAGCTATAGATGGTTATATAGAGCCATATGCATATGGTCACTCAGGAGTCCTGAATATTGTGTGTTGACAGGAAAAGGAAATGTAAAAAAAAGAGAAAACTTCTAACACAAGGCTGTTACAAACTGCAAAATAGGAAGGAAACCCACTGTTTTCCATACACTGGCAATTCCTTGTTATTTGCTTTCCTTGCCGTTCTCTGCTCCGTCCATAGTCTCTCAGTGTGTAAAATCATAATTGCATTGCATAACTTATGGTGCTAATATAACTGTGGAATTTAGTGCTTGGCTGTTGGATTGATTTTTATTAGATACAATGATTAGAATCTGAGCAGTGACCATAGCTTTAAAACTTCCATGAATATGTACTTGTTTCCAATGGGATTTTCTTTGTGCTTCTTAAATATCTGTCTGATTCAGAATACTCATCGAAACTTGGAGAATGAAAGTGTATGGGGAAGCATCAGGAGGGGAGGTTTGGATCTTAAAAGCATAGTCCAATATCTTAAGGGCAGCTGAATTGTACTGTAGGGCAAGGTGCTTTATTGCTTAGGTTACTGACAACTGTAAAATACCTTCCAGAAGAAACATAAGGTCTCCAAACTATTGGTATGGGGGTACGATGTGTCTTTTCATTGCACTGAACCAAAGCTAGCCCAAAGCCTGTGGGAACTATTACTGCTGAACTTACTGGGAACTGTGGAAAAGGGGCTCAGATTCCAGTGCCTGGTTTCCCAAACACCAGGTCACTGGTGAAGGATCAGGAATCAGTGTCCACCTTTTCTTTACTTATATGTGATGAAGAGGAGTCCCAGGAAGAGGAGGAAGGAAACGGCACTCCAAGTGAATCCATTACTGTACAAGATTGATGTGCTTATGTGGGCATGAACTGGAGTGTCCTACTGAGGGTAGTAGGCTAGGTCACATGAGAAGGGAAGCCTATCCTTCTGTATGTATTTGATTTGTTTGGTTTGGAGGGGCTATATTAAATCCACATGCCAGAGGAATGACGATCTTAAAAGAGCTGATTTGTTCACTAGGCTAAAATTAGAGTTCTTCATGTTTCATTTTGGTGATGCCTTTCCTTTTGACATATCTGGCTCTACCTGCAGTTGTAGTTATTCCAGAAAAGGAGTGCCTTTTTCTGGTTTAAGATAAGCCACTCCTGTACTAGGTTATAGGTACTGCTTGGTGTTACCTTGCCTGGTCTCTTCAGTACTGTTTGCTCTCCTTTTTATGGCCATCTTGTCCCTTCAGGTCTTGTCTGTTCAGGTTAACAGTTTTTCTGTCTCAAGCTATCTGCCTGTGTAGTCCTTGGAAAACCTCTTATCATGAGAAAAATTTAAAAAGAAATTGAACACTTGCCAGCATGTGCTCACAGACACAAGGAGCAGGTACGTCCTTGGGAGCTATCAACTCAAGAGTCCACATTTCAAAACGTGTTCTGGCACACACCGTCCGTGCAGGAGAAGTCATACATAAATACTTCTGAGACATCTACACCTTGTTTATCAGTTCAATGTCATTGAACAGTTTCTCTCGTCCTTTCACCAGAAGGAAAAAAACCAGAAGTGCACACAAAAGGGTCAATGTTTTTGAAAGGTCAGTAATTCCAGATGAAATGCAAACCTAAGGCTTAAAAAAAAAAAAAAGAAATCTCCATTGAGCAATAAGGCACTTAGAGTTTGACTTTGTTACGCAAGAGAGAAACTTTCCAGCTGGCTGGCAGTGGCTCCAAAGGGTGTCTGTGTGGTTATTGATTAATTAAATCTATTGTTACTCACTTCTTTCATTAATCCAAGTGTTTTCTCTTCACTTGTGTCCCTGAATAACCCTGTTCTAAAGATTTGGAATCTGTCAGAGACAACTGCTTTGAATATCAGGTTACTTATTTGAAATGCTAACTCTTCCTGTCTCAGAAATTTCTAGGTGTGGCATTTTAGACCTCAGAAGAATGAGAAAGCTACTTAAGGTTGAAGGTATCTCCCATCTCATGTTCAGGCCTGGAACTCTGTACTGTGTAACAGAGAGGAAGGGCACAAAAGACTGGACCAGAGGGGTGGCTCTGCTGCTTTCTGTAGCACTGCACTCAGTTCCAGAGCTGAAATACAACTTTAGCAGGTTGTGTGAGGGACAGACATCTCTAGAGGGTTGACACTTGCTGTTCAGGGTTCTAAATATCTGGTGGAGTAGTGTGGAGGATGAGACTAGTAATATCAGCAAGCCAGCAGCACAGTTTTGCTTCTGTATATACCCTCCTTGGTTATTTAGAAAATCTCTAAATAACCTCATACCCACATAGTCCTCTGCTCATGGTCCCAACAACCAAAAACCCTGAACAATACTGCTGCCCCAGCAGTAGGAGGCTGTGTCTAAAGAGCCAGAAAGAAGCCCAGCTCTTGCTAGGCCACACAGTCCCCAGCATCTCTGCTGTACTGAGGGTACTTTGTGTGCTGGTCCCTGGCCTGGTGCCACTGACTTGTGTCACACAGGAAGCTGAAGCTCTGCCAGCTGGGAGCTGCTGCTGGTCGCTATCTCCAGCCATCGGTGCTCGACTGAAGCCTGTTAACCAGGCTCCTGACCTGCCAGCCTTGCAGGTCCCAGGCATTTGCTTTCCCTTTCGAGCCTTTCAGATAGCAGAGTCTGTTCTACTGCGATGAATGTGTTTAGGAAATGCCAAGTCTGAATTAACTGCTGCTGGGTACTGGGAATTTTTAGCTTGACTGGAAACGCTTGCCAGAAAGTTGGATGGACTGTGTTCGTGCCTAAGAGCAGGGCAAACCTCCTTGATAAAGCTTCCCCACAGAAGCAATTCTTTATCACAGCAGTGACAAGTCACTCCTAGTTCCTTCCTGCTCTATACCAGTATTATTTCCACTGAAATACAGGGGTCATTTGAAGGGTAAAGCTGCAGCCATCACTCAAGTCAAAAGAGCACTACCTCCACCTTTCCAAGCAGGGAAAGAGAGGAGACACTTCCAGTTCAAGACTATTTGGCTGCTTTATAGTTTTGTTTGGTGAACATAAAAGAGACTTGGAAATTTCAGAAGCCTCTTTTAGGAAATCCTTTACAAGTTCCTTTAGGAGATGAGTTTTACCTCAACAATTCAGCTAATTACAATTAGTCACTTGATCCTGGAAGAACAGGGAAATTGTATCATGCACATTTCATTCAGGATTTACTTAAGCATTCTGGGGTTTAGCTCTTTGGCACCTGCAGTTAGTCCTTTTGCCTGTAATTTCAGCTGGCAATAATACCGATGCCTTCGCACCAGAGAAATGGGCTTCCTCTTTTGAGGAGCAACAATAGTGTCAGCTTGCAGGCTCATTTCTTGCAAAACAAAATATGCATAGGTTGGTCTTCCAGTCCAGTAGGATAAAAAAAGCAGACATTGGTGCCTGGGGATGTCCTTTTTTCCTGAGTTGCAGAGGGGGAGGGAGGGCGGTACCCGAACATTACCTTGCTGGTAAGTGCAGCTCTCCCTGGTGCTCTAACAAAATGTGTGGTAAACCTTCATTCAACACAGTATCAGGAAGGCCACCTACTTTCCCTAAAGCATTTTTAAAATGGGCATTTTAACCGTTTCCTAGCCACGACAATGTGTTGGCCATTGTGAGAGTCCTCTAGAGGACCTAAAACCTCAGAGAGGGCTGGCACAGCAGATGGGGAGGAGCTGCTGTGGGGAGGAGCAGATGTGTTTGGCTTGTGTGCTGCTTAGCAGTATAAATGTCTTGAGCACAGAGGAAATTTGCAGTCAGTTTGATGCAAACAAAATATTTCAGCATAATTGCAGTAATTAAATGGGAATGCTGCTTTTAACTAAACATCTGTTACCTTTTTCTGATTGAATTAAATAGTTATGAGCCTCTGAGGCTTACTATTACTCTCTCTTCCTTTCTGTCTTAAATCTCTTTTCCTGCTGTCTGTTTTATCAATCAGTGATTGTGCCTGAGGATTTTGCAGTGTCTCTCTGTGATCAGATTAGAAATGTTTGTGGTTTCTTGCTCTCTGAAGCCTTGCACGCAGAGGACAATCATCCACAGCTACCTCAGCAGAACTTTTGTGCCAGCAGCTGCCTGCCCTTCTCTGCTGATGCACCACTGCTGCCCTAACCTCTGTGGAAGGGACTGATCCTGGAAATATTTTGATCTCGATCTGAATAAGGCTGCCAGTAGAAACAGACAATGCTTTGCCATCATATGGTGGTATCTAACACACAGGAACAAAGGCTCAGCCTTTCTCTGAATTACAGTGGTGCTTCACCTGCTTTAGAGTTGTGTTCAAGCAGTGTAAAGTGCTAAGACTAAAGCAGGTGCAAGCAAAACCATTTAACACTGTACTATATCAAGGAATTTGATTGTTACCATCTTCCCCCTGAAGGGTGGTGATGTCTACAAACTGCACTACCTGAACACAGATCGGAGTAGGGATGACTCTTCCAGCCTTCTGTCTCTTCAGATCATTTTCTGTTGCTTTCTCATCATCTTATCTTCATCCACCTTCCATGTCCTCCTCTCTGCACTCTTCAAATATTTCTGTATTGGTGTTTTAGGTCACCTAAGTGAAGCTGGAAGAAAAACTGGTTAGGAAAGAGCAACAATGATAGCTTAGCAGCACAACTGCTGTGTACTCAATTCCACCAGGTTCCCTCAAATGTAAGAGCCTGGCCTCACCTGACCTGTGGACCCAAGCAGTCCTGCCTCTGTATAGGTTTGAATTTGCTGCAAATAGGTCACCCTAACAAAGAAAGGCCATAAGAAAAGAATCCTAAACATTTTAATTTCTGAACTGGCAATAATCTTGGACAGTGCATGATTGAGCTTATAAACAGCACTTGGAGTGCCTGTGATGTCACAAACCACAAGAGCTTCTGACTTGTGATTTATTATGTCAAAGACAAGCTTGTAGTTTGCAGCTTATTTACACTCACTACACCCACTATTATTCCTAAAACATCCCAGTGTTATGCAGATACATAAATGCTGCCCGGGACTGAAACAGTAAACAACCAATTAAAAGATTAACCTCTTCCTTTCTGATCTCTTCCTACATGATTAACTGGGGATACTGTTGCATAAATTACATTTGTGTCAGGTAATGAAAAATTGATGTTCTTTCATTAGCCTCTGTATCACATTTACACTAAAAAATACTTGGAGGTTTTTTAATATTTATGCTCAAAAAATAATTTCTCATTAAAACTGCATTTATTTGAAGACATGTTCTTTCCTTTTCTTCACTGCAAGACTGTTGTTTTATAAGACTTCCTAGAATAAAATAGCAAAAGTTAATTTCTGGAATTTTATGAAAGAAGAATTTTAGTTCTTTTTATAGTTCTTGACACTGCACACATATACCCACAAATTGGTTTATCTAAACAGCAGTTTGAAAAAACAGAATTGGACAATGTACTTAGACAAGGAAAAGCTTGCTATTCAGATTAATTAAGCTAAGTAACATTCAATTTTTATGTCACATCTTTTTGGCAGCAGGGGTAATCTCATTTACTTTGACCATGTTTTGGAAGAGGTCACAGTTAAGGTTTAAATACAGGCCAATATAAACCCCAGGCATTAATGAATCCTGAATGTAATGATTTTGAGATGGGAAAAATTCTTTGTTCCACCCCCTATCTATATCACTGAGTTAATTATTTGGTTTTGAACACCCCAGCTGCAGAGAAAGGCACTCACCAAAAAATCTACAGAAAGAGCTAAGCCATTTCAACCAGTGCTTATTCAACTACATGCACTTTAAAATAAAGAAAATCCCACTCTGAGAAAAAATGTGTGATTATATTCAGGTATCTAAAAAGTGGTATATCCTGGTATCTAAGAGTAGACAAGGGAGTAACTGTATCATTCAGAAATGGCAAAATGGGAAATAACTTATGTAGTTCCTCTCAACTGAGTGTCAGTGGACCTGGCATGTCCTCTGATGTAATCAGAGGTTACTTCAGAGCACTCCTAAACACATTGTTGTGATTTACTCCCTCACTTTAAAAAAAAAAAAAATCTCTCAGGTGAATCTAAGGCTCTAGGAGAAGAAAAGTAAGTACCAGTACTAATGTCCTGTACAATACCTCGGTCTATGTCTCATAGTTTCATTATCTGGGATCTTAAAAATGTAGTCCTCAGCAGAGAAACTCCTTTTGTATTCTCACAGGACAAAGTACCCTAACCATGCTGGTCAAAGGAGATCAAACACTGCATGTCAGTGTGATTTATAAGACAGACACAAAGGAAACTTCTCTGGTCTTTCTAAACATTCATTTATTTGTATTAATTAAAAGATTTACAGTGTTAGCTGCCCTTACTGGGATTGGAACAGAGTGCAGATAAGATGGTTCAAGGTGCATGAGAAATCAGGTTTATTGAAGTCTTCTCTGTACAGCTTTTGCATTAAATACTTAATCTTGTTTTTAAGTAGTGAGCTGGCTAGCTAAGGCATACCAGTGGCCATGAAAGAGAAATCTAATGCACAGCCTGTCAGCAACATTTCTTCTAGCTGAGTTTACATACATCTGTAGGTGGCCTCAAAGCTGGGTTTTATTCATTGTGACCTGCTTTTAAATATGAGTGTTTCCAGACTCTTGCTGGGGTAGGCAGAGGGCTTAGTGGAGATCATGGGAGAGCCATGTGCTTGCTGTCTCTGAAGAGAAGAGACACAAGGTGCCTTAAATTGAAGAAAAATGCTTATCTTTGTTCAAAGAAAAAATATTTGTGTGTACTGCTACTAATCTCAGGTGTTTAGTCACCAAGGAAGAAGTCTTCAAAATTCAGAAATCAAATTATTAAACAAATAAATAAATAAATAGGGAGAAAAAAATTTAATACCCACTGAATATGGGGGACATTGCTGAAGAGAGTTTTGTTTTCAGGATTTTTTACGCAGTCATGACAGCTCAAATCCCATTTCCCTTTGATCAAAGTACCTACGCAATGCCTTGATACCAGGAATTGCAGCTCTAAGGAAAATATTGCAAAACTTTCCTGTATGAAAGTACACAGATTTTTTTGTATCATCCAGCTCCTGGCACACTGCCACGGGCACAGGACAGTGTTGGAGGCTGACTGGGTGCCTTCTGCAGCTATCACTGGATCTTCTTATGTCTTACCATATCCCTGGACATGTGGCAGCAGCCACAGTCAGAACCCGGGCAATGGTTAAACAAGCCTCTGCTGGGGTCTTTCTTATGTCTTATTTTGGATTTGGAAGAGTTAATAAATACACAGATTTGGTTTTCCTCCTCCATAATTAGATCCCAGAGGAAAAATGTCATAAGCCTCAACTACAACCCTAATCTCCTGAACAATAGAAACTGTGTTAAAAACCCAAACCGACTGTCTCCCTGGGAAGGGTGGATGCTTGTCAGTGATCCTCAGCTGGGTTTCTGCTGTGAGCCTTGCATGGGCTGGCTGGGAGCTGCCAATGACTGCAGGGACACCTCCTGCTTACCTGGGCTGGGCTGGGCTCCTGCCAGGCAGGCATTTGTGGCTCAAGAGCTGGCAGGGTGCTCTGCAGCAGTGGGGAGAGGTGCTGGGGAAGGGAGAGCCTGGGCAGGTGGGAGAGCAGCTTGCTCACCGCTGTAAGAAGTGGCTTCTTTCCAGCTGGGAGTGCTTTGGCAGAGGGATGGGGTGGACAGATGCCCTGCACTTGCCCAATTTATCTTCTGGAGAGGTGCCTTCCCACTCTGTGTCTGTCAGCTCCCCCACACTAAAAATACTTCCCTGAAAAGTGCCCTCCTGAGCACTCAGTCGTGCAGAGAGCCTGACCCTCAGCTCAGCTGGCAGAAAGCAGTCTTCTGGCCTTTTCTGTGTACTTCAGGAAGGGCACAATCAGCTGACCAGAACCATTATCAAAAGAATTGGGACATAGAATTGCACACATTAACCCAGCCTCTCCTCTCTTCCTCCTCCCTCTGACTCAACAAGTGGTGTAAGCTCCAAACAGCATCCTTATCCTACAAGTGTGTTTAATTTCCTTAACAAATTGAGGTATTAGGAATTTCAAACCCCAGATGTTTCTCAGAGTTATGTAAACCAAGAGGCACCCAGATGCTCACGTAAGAGCAGAGGGAAAATCCCTTTGGGAACATGTGCCTGGCCCATGGCTGCAATGGGCTGCCAAGCAGCGTTATTCAAATTGTGACGTGAGGCTGAGATAGCAAAAGCCCAAGGCAAGGAGAATGAGGTGAAGGTGTAAAGTGACACACTGTTCCTTTTCTTTCCCCAGGTGGGCTTTGGAAAAATTAGAATATACTACAGCTGTGCCTTCCAAATCAAGAATCAAGTTCTCCTATGCATGAACTCAGGCAGACACCAGAAAGAGGCCTACATGACAATTAGTATCAGAAGGAATAAGATGTAACAAAACAGGTAAATATTAGCATTCAGTGTTTCCCAGTGTACTGTATTTTATTTTCTCCTCCTTGTTTCACTCCCCTTTTGAGACAAAGAATTGTCATCTGGAAAAGAAGAATTTTCCTCTTGTTTTGTTGCATTAGGGCATATAGGAATGTTTGAAAATGTTTAGGTTTTTGAAAATTATTGTCTGTTTTTAGAACTGTCACAAACACTGAGTCTGTTTCCTGAAGGTCTTTCATGGTGACCTTGAGAGGTTGACTATTGAATTCTTAGAGAAAGTAGCTGGGTCTTTTTTTCCTTCCAAGAGCTTATTTTGTCCTTTCAATTGAAGAGATGTTAATGAACACACACTGTTATAAACAGCTGTTTCTGCCTCATACTAGAGCTCATCTCCACCATAATAGCTCTGCTGAAAGGGGAAAAAAAGACCTCCTGGTGTGGATTCAGTCCTGTGTGAGCTCTTGCTTTCCTTTCTTCTGCAAGGCTCTGTCCCTCACCCAAAATGGGCAGCCTGCCTCTGTCTGCCTCTCTGTCTACATCCTGTGTTACAGGGATCAACGACAGGACCCAGCCTTATCTTGTACTAGGACATTATTGAGCTATCAAGAGTGCGGAAAATACCTTTTCTTTCCCTCCCCTCCCACCAGTCAACTGCAATCAGCACAAGCTTTACTGTAAATGCAGTGGTAAGAGGAAAAAGCAGCAGCAGGAGGCTTTTTGCTGGTGTGGCTTATTATTACTATCTGAGAAAATAAACTCCAAATGCAGTGCTGAGGTTTGCTAGTTACACCATTGCCCCGGTAGCTGTATCTTGTTTAGTGGAGGTGAAAAATGAGATTTGAAACTGTGCAATCAGTGAGGCAGGATTTTATTAAATGTTACAGTAGCCTGAGGAGTGAAGAAACTAAGCTGTAGGTACCTAATAAAAGCATTTGATAATGTTTTGAGGACATCCACACGTGGATGGGGCCTTACCAAGGGGACCTTCACAAAACTCTGCATGTGTCTCTTCTCATTCCATCTCACCTCTGCTGAGATACCAAGGAATCCATGACTGGGATATCATCAGGCCTTTTTGGCTGAAAGGTACTGACTGTAATAGTGTCTGACTCGGTTTCAGCCTAGTGGCCTCCTGAAACTCTCAATATGTGCCAGATATAAGGAGCTCTTCATCACGCAGGTATCTCCAAAGAACCAAATTGAGGCCAGCATATCCTGGCATGCAGAGCACTAATCTGAGGCTGAGTCACCATTGAATCTCACCAGACCAGGTTTTGAATCAGGTCAGAGGATTAGTTGTTTATTGTCAAAATCCTCAAGCTCTCTATCCCTACTTGCCAGTAAAGCTTTTTAGCTTCTCGCCACTGTTCCAAAGTGTTGCTCGTTCAAAGTGGCCTGTGCTTGACTTCTCCTTAATGCAGCTTCCTGGAGAGGAGGAAACACAGCATCAGCCTGGGCCAGGGCTGGGTGCCCTGGGTGCATGACCTTTGCCATGCTAACCTGCCCTTATCTTGCCCAGCAGCATTAATTGCCTCTTAGGGCAGCTTTGTCGCCAACTCTGGGCGGTTGGGACAGACAGCTCATGCCTCTGCTAGTTGGGAGCCATAATAGCCACTTTGGGTCCTGGGATGAGAGAAGGAGAGGCTGGTAATACCCCTGCTTCAGTGTCTCATTAGAGTGGAGGAATCCTCAAAATGTGGGTTAGATTCAGCTAAGCCCCCTCCCTCTCCAGCCCAGGCTCTTCCTCATCTTGTTTCAGCTCTGCACCACAACCCACGTGAGGAGGGCGTGATGCTATTTATTCTTGTTTCCTCCCTCTCTGAGATCCTATCAGAAACACCAATCTGAGTCAGAGGCACAGGCTGTGACTGAAATGAGAGAGAAAACTCGGAAATGCACAGATTTCAGCCCAGTGTGACTACCCCAGCTCTTTGGAAAACTGGGCCTCAAAAATGTGTGAGATACTCAGCAAAACAGCAGCTAAAGAAAGACTACGTGAATTAGAAACTGCCTAGCAAGCAGCAAGAAAAGGAGTGGCTGGCTTGTCGTAGGTAAGGAACAGGACTTGGAGGAGTGTTGTAGCATGGGTGTTACATGACCTTCTACCTCTTGCAATATCTGCTATTTTTGGACATTTGCTGAGAAGAATCCCTCCAAGATCACTCCTCTGGTTTATTGGGTGGTGATAGCTTGGTTTTCCAGCACAAACAGAACTGTGCTACAGTGAGAGGTTTCCAGCAGTGATATTTTTCCACATGCATTTGGATGAAAAGTCATTTAAAAGCCTACTCTCTGCATTTGGCAGGTAGGGGCAGGGTACAACAAACCAAAAACACGTGTCCAAATATTCTAGTCCCAAACACTTAGATCTAGCTGCTTACAACATGTTTCATTACATATTAAGCAGCACAGATCTGGAAGGATCTGGAAATACTTTCCACATCCAGATCTCCCCAGCAAGAACCATATCTTGGGCAGATTGCATTTTTATTGCCTTCATTGCCTTGCTGAGATGATATCCCAGTACTTAAGGTGAACTGTGTGAGTAATGGTACTTCAGTAGAATGGAGCCATTTACTTCTGCTCAAGTGAACTGGTGCTTAATGGTCTGTACAGTTATATGACCTCTGGTTGCAATCTGATCAGATAGCACAAACCAAATTCAGTGGAGTCTTGCTGATAATGGCAGGAGAATGGAGGGTCAGGATCTAGGGTATTGCCCAAAGTAGGGGCAACTGGTCAGCAGGTGGCAATCGTATATCTGAAGCAGGAAAGGCCCACCACTGCTACAAGAATTTGCTACCAGCCATATCTTCAGTGAGATGTGTAATCAAGAGATCTGGATGCTTTGTGTACTGGTTCTAATCTCATGGATCTAATTTTTCCTTGAAGTCTGTTAACAGCACACCTTTGCCATGTCCCAGATGTTATGACTTAGTTTCCCTTCCTTCCATTCTGCCGTGCCCTCTAGTTGCAGATCTGATAGGTTGTATTCCACCTCCTCCTTGGCCAGACAGCAGTACAGGTCCAGATGTGCAGCCTTGCTATTTGCTGCTAAAAAGCTGCTATGGAATGGGTGCACCTTGCAAATGCAAGCCATGTATTATCATTAACCAGATCTGCTGCTCAGGTGTGTGAGAGAAGGGCATCTCGGTCCTTGCAGACATAAATGGCTCACTGACTTCACTGGCCTGGTTTGTCCATGCACAATCAGTCAACTGCAGCAGTTTGATCACCACTTTTAATACAACACTTCAGCTTAGGCATTTTTGCTCATATAGTGCTACTTCAGAAATGCTTCCATTTGGGTCTTTTTATAATACACAGAAAAGGGTGGCACAAACCGTTTCCAGAACATTTGACCTCATTTTCAGCCTGTCAAGTGGGAGGAGAGGCCGTGAAGCATAAGGAGAGTGGTTGGGACCAGGCAGGGAGTATGCAGCAATGGCAGCATTTGTGATACATGTTGTCCTAACAACAGCAGCTTTCTTTAAGCCAAGATTTCCTGTGCTAACATCTTGAGGAATCCTTGGGTATTGCCTGTTACCTGAAAGGCACTTCATGCTCTTATGGGGAGGGAGGAGGTGAGAAAAAAAAATGATGATGCTGCTTTTAAAATGAATTTAGCATTGAGGAGAGTAACTTGTTCCCAAACCTGGAGCCTGAAGCTCTGTCTTATCCACTGGGCATGGGAAACAGGCTGGGCTGGAGCAAATGTCCCTGTCCTGTATTGAACTGGGACCTTGTATCCATGCGAGTGAAGTGTTGCAGGGAAGGGGCAAGTGTTGGTTATAGCCAGTTCTTTCTTGTGCACTTTGCTGGGCATGTATAGTGGCCAAATTTCTCAGAGACCTCAGAGTACCAGCCCCCAGCAGTCTGCTGTAGCAGTTCTTACCCCTTTCAGGGAAGCAAGGTAAGGGGCCTAAACCCAGGTGATGGTCACATTACAGGTTTGTTGCAAGACAAGCAGTTATAGCACAGCCTCCCAAATCCTTGCCCTTTCTCTTGGGTTAGAGCAGATTCAGTTGCCCATTCTGATCTCAGCCCCATAACCAAACAGCTAATTTGGGTCCTATTGCAAGTGAGATATGAACCACTGAGGATTAAAAGTCATTTTTCTCATCCTGCCAGCAGTCACTAGCTGGAATTTGACAGCTAAGCACTGCTGGTCTGTGCTTCATCTAAGCTGGCAGCCTTCTTGATGAAGTCAAGGTCACCAGGAGTAGCACAGTACAGTGAAGAGGCAATCAAAACACACAGGAGCCACCTGGGCACTCACAGCAGGTTTGATTTCTCACTCCTTCTGCTGCCCAGTTTTCATAATGCACATCTACAGATTCAGGTTATAACCCCAGAAGTGTTGCAACAAGTTAGGGCTTGGATCACTTTTGTCTGCAATGTTTGCGCGGTCTGTCGCGAGCAGCCAGGCTCTCCCAGGCACTCCAGCAATGCAGGTGGGAACAGCTGGATGAAGCTGCCAGGTAGCAAGCAGGGCTTTAGCTCCCATCCCATTGTAACCCAAATGGAGCCAAGCACAAGCTCCCTGAAACTGAAACCTCCCTACCTACTCCTTGCTTGGCCGCCTGCAGCCTTTACCCAGAGAGCCTGTGGTGCTGCAGCAGTGCAGATCAGTGGTTTGTGGGAAAGAAAGGGCAAGCACCGGAGCAGTGCTGGCTCAGGCAGCTGCTCACACCCTGCCCACCAAAGCAGTGATCTGCATTCAGAACCTGACCCAATTCCAGCCCCTGCTGGCTTCACAGGAAAAACACTGTGGGCTTTTCAGGAAGCACTTGCACAACAGCCGATACCAGGTGAACTGCAGGCCGAGATAGATGTGTTGTCAAAGCAGTGTTGCCACATGTGTTGCAAGGATGAGTGAAGGATATTGGCATTTTGTGTCATTCACACCTAGGGGACCGTGTTCTCTTTTCAAATGCAGTCAAAATGGAGGGGAGAAGGGGATAAGCGTGGTTGTGACTTCAAGACACCCGTTATGAGTGGGAATGTGAGCCTGGCATGAAGTCAGTTCTTTCAGTAATGCTTATGTTGCTTTTATGCTTTTGTAGAAAACTTATTAGTGGATTAAAACCTAGAAAAGGCTAGAGGCCTTTGCTTCAAGAGAAGGGCTCTGACCTGGTGGTGTGAAATTACTCTTTTGGGAATTTACCCTTCATGTCTGACACTTGGTCTATATCTACCCAGGAGCTCTGACCCATCTCTCATGAAGAACGACCTCTAATCACATGAGCACAAGTGGAGGATGATATATTTACAGGGAAACCAGTGACAAACACAGCAACTGATGGAAAAAGTCCTCTCTTTAGTATGAACCATAAGTCTTCCAGCCTGAGGAACTGGTGTATGGCTCACAGTGGAATGGGAGTGCTGGGTGAAAGAGAAGGCTTGGAGTCATGCACCTGGCCTGTCCTGGTCATGCATGCTCCTTGTGACCTTTGATGAAAGGTTGTTTCTTTCTGAAATCCATTTGCTTTCCACCCACCTTTTGTGTCAGTTGTCAAAAAAGCTTGTTTTGGAAAAAAATGCCTGGTCATGAGCCTGGTAAGTCAGGCTTCTTGTCTCCTCTCTCTCTCTTGACCTCTCTTCCCAGTGAGAAAAGTGCATTTGTTCCAGACCCAGAGAGTCCACATCAGAAATCTCTGCTTTAGCTTCCTGGGATCCAGGAATATCTAGAAAAGTTGAAGAGGGAAATGAGAACAGAAGATAGAGCAGGGAGGTATCAAGAAAAATGGACAGGAAAAATGAGATCAGTGTGTGATCCCAGGCTACTGGATGGGTATGTGAATGAAAGGAAGGAACAGGACATTTAGAAAAGAGTCTTAAAGGAACTAGGTGAGACAAGGCACAATTTACTAGAAATGTCTCCAAGGCTGAAAGATGTCAAGGGGAGCAGGGAAACAAAACAGTATTCATCTCAGAAAATGTGAGGTATACAGATAGCTGCAGCTCTGTGGCGAGGTTCACATTTTTCCTTGGATGGCCCTTGCTTAGTTACACTGTGTACCAGTGCTCACAGCACAGCCCTGCCGGTGCCACAAGGTAACCCTGCAATGTTAGCGAGTGTCGGTAATGGCCGGTCCCAAACCACGTGGGTCAAGGTGCCACGCTGGCTTTCCTTCTTGGCCAGCGCCCAAGAAGGAGCCGTAGTAGCTCCACAGGTCCCATCCCCACCCGTCTGCCGGGAGGCCTCGCAGTGTCCTGGCCAGCCCGGCTGGGGGCTGGGAGGACAGCGGCGCTGGTGTAACTGGTTTGGGCAGCATACCAGAGCGCAGCCGGTGCCAGACAGCGCCGTCCCGGCCGCGGGGCTGCTCCTCCGGCGCCTCCGCGGGCACGGCAGCAGCAGGGCCCGGCACCCCGCGCTCTCGGCACCTCTGAGGAGCCGGCCTGGGCCACACCCGCGAGGGAGCAGGTTCCACTGAGCGAGGGCCCCACAGCGGCACACGCGGGCTGTGGAAAGCTGGTGTGTCACCCGAGGCAGCAGGAAGGAACACGTGCCCGTGCCGGGCCCGGCTGCGGGGCAGCCCGGGTGAGCGAGGAGCAGGGCACAGCTACCGTGCCTCAGGTGCCTCGGCGAGGCCGGGCGAAGGATGGAGGCGCTTTGCATCAGCTCCAGCCACGTGTCCAGGCACAAGGTCAGGGCACGGCACCGCCCTGGGCACCAGCAGTGCTGCGGGCCGATCCCTAGGGAAACCGTGTCCTTGCACAAAACGACTCTCAAGGTCCCTCTCCTTTGCTGTCCCAAGTTGCCCTTGACGGTAGTGGAAAAAGCCAAAAGGTGGGAGTCCTGTTCTGCAGCATTTTCTCCTTGAACTCCAGAAGGCAAGTCGATGTTGCTGTAAATGCAGCAACACACTTTGCCACGGAGGCATTTCTGGGTGGCTGACAGGGGTTTTGCCTAAATGTCACACAGGAGGCCAGAAGTGTGTCATCCTAGCCTTAACAGCTCTTTCTGCTCCCACTGCTCTAAGGACTGGCACAAAATGATGAGAAGGGCATCAGGCAAGGACAGCTAGCCACTGTCTTACACTAGTCAGAGTCTTAGCTGGAGATTCCTCCTCTGGAGGTCATTAAGCCAAAGAAGCCTCCTTGGAACAAGCAAAATACCAAATCCTAGACCTCGAGCTGAGACTTGGTCTTCACTGTTATCATGCTAGAAAGGATAAAGCCAGGCTGGATTATTTCCTTTTCTTTTTTTGAATTTCTTTTGTCTTGAGGCCCTGGTTGTGTGGGCAGAATTAAGAAACTTACACTTGTGCTTCATTGGGAATTTTCACATGCTTCTTATATCCTGGGAGCATGCAAACTTCCCATCCTCTACCACAGATTGTATGTTTTTTTAACCCCTGTTTTCTGCAATGCATTCCAATGAGAAATGTGTCCTGTAAGTGTGTTGTCTCAGATCATCCTGCCCTCCACAAGCCAGGACTTGTGGAAAGGAAATCTATTCAGGCTAGGAATGTGTTAACTTTTCATTGCTGACTCTCCCATCAGGGGCTGTGAGCTGTGCTGGGGATTTTGTGCCGGGGATTTTCCACCAGCTCTGCCTATTCCAGCTTTTCAGCTGAGTGCATTTTCCCACAAAGATGTAGTCTCAGAAGTGCCATCTTCACTGCTTAGTCACTCAGGTAAAGAAAATAGTTTGAACATGGTTCTCATGCTGCCTCCTTCCTACCAGGCACTTGGCTTTATCTTGCATTATAAGTGAGACTAAATCTTTTTGAAAATCTATGTGTCAGCACTGAATTATTTATAGTCATGTCAAACATTCCTGAGTGTATGGATAAAACCCAGGATAATGTATCCTAGTGTGCCACTGATGACAAAAAGGTGTTGTGCCAGTCAGAGAGCCAACCTTGATGTGATGCAGACAAAGATGGTTTTTGCCAGCTGGGGGGCAGGTGGGGTGGGGGTGTGTGCTTGTTGTAGCAAAGCCAGTATGTTGTAGTTTATGATAACCTAAATAATCACATATATAATAAAGTAATTTTTCCAGCAGCAGACTGCAGCAGCAGATAAAAACTAGAATTCTGTTTGTGAATTTGACTGGAGGAGATTGCAGACTGTTCCCAGGCCATGTTTGTTCTCTTCGCCAAAGCAAAGTATTACTTAAATAGAAAGCTAGAGACACTATGCTGCAGCTGAAATATGACCCATTAGAAATGCCTGAGAAACCACAATGAAAAACTCAAGAAATTCTAAATAATTTCTCCAAAATAAAATTAGAGGAGGGGAGGTAATTTTATTGCTGCATAAGTTATGAATCCAGATCTTGTTTTGTAGATGCTCATTTTCTTTATATGCTATTTGTCCTTTTTTAAAGAATAACACAGGCCTTATGCATCTGCATATAAAGTATGCAATATGCAATTATCCTGCTTGTTCTTTATTCATTTTCTATTTAAAAATCTTCCAGCACTTCAAGACCTTATCCTTACATTCAAAAACTGCTTGACATTAGAAGCTGCCCTCTCCTGTTTCTGAAATAATTAAGATCTCCACATCTTTAAATTTTTTATTTCATTTTTGTCTGTGTTCTGACATACCAACCAGCCCACTCTCAATGCCCTCCACTAAAGGAAACTGTGACTGATAGATCCTGTCTTCAGTTAGAGAAGGTGTCTCAACACAGGCATTTAGGAATTCTTTCTGGCTGCTTTGCTGTCGAGTGCTCCATGCATTGTTCACATGAGTGGGCTGGACCATTGTAAAAGGAGTGGTTAAATCTCAGCCAGACCTGAGAGGGTTCAAGTGGGCAAGGAATGATAGCCTTTCACCTGTTTTGGTCTCCTCAGTCTTATCATAGCAATATATGCTTGGTTGGTCACTCCCTTTTGAAAAACAGTTGGTCTGCTGAAAAAATAGATCCTTTGGTTTGCTCTATATTTAGGCAAAACCAATCTTGATTCCAGAACTATAGAAATGTATGCTTTTCTTTCCACCCTTCAGCTATGGAAGAGGGGAAAACAAAAATTTGAGCAAATCCATCTATAATAGTGTAATATTTTACAAGTCTGTTTAATAGACAACTACAGCAGTGAGGGGAGACTCTGACAGGTCACTGCTGCACTTTATGTTGTTTGTGCTCTGAAGGCTGTTCAACTTCTTCATTGTCCTGTAGAGTTTGCAGATTGGACTGTGATTTCTTGATGGCTTTAGTTCATGGGTATAAACTTATTTTCTGGTAATGCCTAAACAGGGTAGAAATGTCAAAACCATAAAGGAACCATTGACATCCTCAAGGTCCTGAGGTCCTGATCACTGAAGGGAAAAATTAAATAAAAGATGGGAAAATCAGAGTTACTGCTGTTGACACCTCAGCAAAGCTGTGTGACTTCTCACACTGGAGTGAATACTTGTCCCCAGGTTTGTTTTTCCCTTTCTAAGGGGTAATGGTTGTATTGATAACATGTATATGGATTATTCTGTATTAAAAATTTTTGCTGTCTCGTTGGGGTATACTAGTTGGAAGTATACAGGAGAATACACATCCAGCTCATCACAGTTCTGGCCCTAGCATAATTCAAATTATGCTTGGAAAAAAAATATTACAGCATAGTCTATTTAAATAGCTGAGAAAATAACTTCTCTGTGGTATGAATGGCATCTTCATTACTGAAGTATTTTTGTCATGCCTCTAGCAATATATACATATGCTGGAAAACTTTCATTGTAGACACACCCTAGAGGAACTGGGTGTCCAGCTGGCTGGGAAGGTCACCTACATCTAACTCTCTCAGACACACTCAAAATCACTATCTAAAGTTTCCTGTTTGGAATGACAGCTTAACACATTTCACCAAGTTCCCTCCCACCCCTGTGAGGTCTTGATGAACAATGTGGTATCATCTTCCCTCAATCCCAAATCCAGCCTACCTATTGCCCACCCTGCCTTCAGCACTGCCTTTCTCACATACCCCAGGCAGTAAAGCTGGCAGAGGAAGCCTGGGCTGGGCTGGAGAGAAAGTGGAAGGGTAGGATCACGTCTGTCAACAACATGCTTTTAACTGGCAAATAGAGGGACATTTCCCTTTAGCAACAAGACCTGCACCTGTAATGTAAATTAAGTGGAATATCTGCAGTGTCATACCAGTGAGTGTCGATTCCACTCGTTTTAAGACTCACACAAATCCTAAACCAATTTTTCTCTTTCTTTTCTCCCTCTGGAGCTAATGCATTTAACTCTCAAAGAGGAGACAGCTGATTGTTAGCTTCAGATTCTCTTGATGTTAATTTTCTTTTTAAAAAAGCTTGCATACGATTCTAGATTAATTATATCTTTCTGCAAATAAAATCATTGGAAGGGGTCCACCTCCCTCCCCCCATTCTGCTCAGTTTTTTCCTTGATTTCTTTCACATGTCCCTTCCCCAGTGAATAAATCTGAATGTTACGTGGTGTTAATTAAGGATCTTAATTGCATATTTGTCTTTGCAAAGCCTGCCAGTGTGTACAGGCAACTGTGATTGATTGACAGCATGCGAAGAACAATGGAGAAGCCTTAACAAGGCTTGGCAAAGCAACACAATCAGTGGAGAGCGTGCTCAGGGGGAGAGCTTCACACAAGGATTTCAGGAAGATCTGTGCTTGGTGACTTTTATTTCCTTAATCAACGGCAGGAAACAGTTCAGCCCTGCTGCAGCTGGTGATAAAGCAGCTCCCCTAAAGCCCACTTCTAGATGAAATAGCCACATGGCTTGAGGTAGAACAAGCTGTTCTGGAACATGCACTTTTGTGGTTGTTTGGGGAAGCCTTAAGAAAGTGTGGTTCTTCCCAGCAATGACTTGGAGCTGGGGTACTTTGATGCTGGGCTCTGCAGTTGTGCCAGCACAAGGTGCTTGCTATGCTGGTGCAGAGACTCCCCTCCCAGCCCTGACTCAATGCTACACAGGCCAGCCAGCGGTTCTGCTGCCATCCCAAGGCAAAGCTCAAGCACAGTGGAAGAGAAAAAGTCTGGATTTACCCCAACTCGTGCAGAAAGTCTCCCATAGGTAGGGTGAGCTTCAGTTGCAACCACCTGCCCAGCATGTCAGGGGAAAAGCTCATCCTAGTTCTGTGCATCATCCCCAGGGTTTGCCTGTCTCATATGCTCTGACCATCTCTGGTACCACCAAATCTGAGTACCACACCCCTTCCCTCGAATCTTTGCATTCTCCTCACATTCCTAAGGGCCTAAAAACTCCTGCAAGCCCTGCTTTACAGGAGAGACATCAAGGTACAGAGATGTCACCTGACACCGCTTCAGTTTCCTAAGCAGTGATGAGAAATTTTAGGACAGAACTAGAAATTAAACCTGGCTTTCCCAATGGTGTTTCTTGGGGACCTACCTCAGGGGCTTCCTGCCTGTGGGGCCAGGTATCACACAGGAAGGGGTGCAGTGGTTCAGGCAAAACTCTGAGAAATCACAGCAGTCTGGGATCTGTTACATTTTAAAACAGTAGCATAATGCAGCAGAAACTGCTTTCCCTCCATCTGTCATGCCTGGAGTGGCATTTACGCAGGCAGATCTCTATGCCGAGGGGTCGTGTTACAGCCCAGTTCTCTGCTAACCATGTTACTGCATGTTTGTGTCTCACCTGTGTACGCAAGTCCAACCCATGTTACAGCTCAGAGGACAAATTCCGTGCTGAGACAGAGTTTGACCTTGTGTATAGCAGCAGCAATGGCCACTGTTGCAGCAGGACTGCCAGGCATGTTCAGTTTTCTGTTCAGGCAGACCTGCTCACACCAGGGAAGAAGGCCACCAAAGCGAGGTGTGCTCTGTAAACCTCAGGGACAGGAGGATGTGATGATATCCCAGCCTATAAAAGTCTGTACACTTATTATTTTTTGCCTATTTTACCCCCTCCTCCCTATCCTGCACTTGTGTGGTGGTTTGGCTCTGGCCCAAACGCCAGGCACCACAAGAGCTGCCCCCTCACCCTCCCCTGTCACAGCTGGACAGAGGAGGGAAAAGAAAAAAAATTAAGGAATGTTTCATGAGTGAGATCAGGACCTGGAGAAACGCTTCAAGGGCAAAGCAGGCCCAACTTCAGTTGCAAAAGTGAATTTATTACTCACACAACCAGAGGAGGATAATGAGAAGTAAAATAAGCCCTTCAAACACCTTCTCCCCCCAGTCCCTCCCTCCTTCCCACCGACAGCGCAGGCAGACGGGGCAGGGGGGTTTGGTCAGTCCATCCCCGAGATTTTCTCCCCTGCTCTGGGAGAGGAGTCCATCCCCTGTGAGGCCCTGGGGTCCCTCCCACGGGAGACACTTCTGTGGGAACTTCTCCGGCGTGGGGCCACGCTCAGAGCTGCAGCCAAACCGCACCTGCAGCTCCCTGAGCTCCCCCAGGGGCACACAGCCCTCCCAAAACTGCTGCAGGGGCGTGGGGCTCTCCTCCCACGGGGTGCATCCTGCAAGGACAGGCTGCTCCAGCCTGGGAGCAGGGCCCTCTCTCTCCTCTGGGTCTGCCCTGGATCACAGCCTCCCCAGGCATCCACCTGCTCCGGCCTGGGCACCTCCTCCATGGGCTGTGGGTGGATCTCTGCACTCCCTGTGGATCCCCAGGGGCTGTGGGTGGATCTCTGCACTCCCTGTGGATCCCCAGGGGCTGTGGGTGGATCTCTGCACTCCCTGTGGATCCCCAGGGGCTGCAGGGGCACAGCTGCTTCACCATGGGCTTCACCACAGCCTGCAGAGGAATCTCAGCTCTGGCACCTGGAGCACCTCCTGCCCCTCCTTCTCCACTGACCTTGGTGTCTCCATGTTGTTTCCCTCACATATTCTCACCTCCTCCTCCTCTCTAACCCGAAGTGAAAACCTCTGACTTTGTTTTGATTTCCTTCTTAAATCTGCCATCACAGAGGTGTTACCAACCTCTCTCACTGGCCCAGTCCTGGCCAGCAGCGTGTCCATCTCCAGAGCCATTGGCCATTGGCTCTGCTGGACATGGTGGAAGCTTCCAGCAGCTTCTCCCAGGAGCCACCTTTGTGGCCCTCCTGCTACCAGAAACCAGGCCTGGGCAAACCAGCACACCTTGTCTCCTGGGTTGAGAAGCACAGCAGATCAGGCCTTTGGGTGCTGGCAAAGCACATGGGAGGCCTGGAGTCAGTATCTTTGCCTGCTGCAATCCTTTGCATTTGAGCTGGGTGAACCACTTAGGGTTTGTCTGCACCAGGTAAAGTAAATGCCTGGGAAGTTATACCTTCCTGTAGGCAGCAGTCAGATTAATTCACCCAGGAGAACATGGTGTGACAGTCTCCTGGTCGATTTAGAGCTTGTCACTCAAAGAGGTTGCCTGGGCTGCAGGTATGGCTCAGCTCCTGAGGAAAGCAGCTGGTGAACCCCTGAGGTTTACAATCCTTATCATTAAGGTAAATTAGCACCTACAGAGGGAACTTTAAGTGAAAAATGGGCACATTGGATCCCTCTATATGTCTGACTAGTCTAGTATTCTCTCTTCATCAGTGGTTGATAGCAGATATTTAGAGAAAACCCTACGAGAAAGGCAAGCATGTAGCGGTAATTCTCTGGTGTACTGGCCAGGCTGTAGTCTCTCAGAAGCTTCCTAAAATCTTGCTGTTTAATAGCACTTAATAGATCTGTTTGCAACTTTGTAAAATCATTTTTTGGAATCTATTTTAGGCATCCATAGCACTGCTGGCAGCAAGCTCCAGAATTTAATTATCCATTTGATGAAGCGTTTCCTTTTGTTAGCCTTGAATCTGCCACCTCATAACTTTATTTTATGCCATTTCTTCTGTATAATCCTGCCATGTGACCAAACTGCATGCAAGTCACCAGGACACTTCTCAGGCTGGTGTCTCGTCTATAGCTGCATGCCTGTGAAACTGTTGTGGTTATGTTGTGGTTACATTGTTGGATATAGGTGGCATATGTGTCAAGAGGAGGTTATTTTTCACTTAACCAAGCCCACAGCAATATAACTCTCAATTTTAAATTCCATTACAATAACCTGAATAGGTCTGCCAATGATTAAACTCTTCTCTCTTCTTGAAAGTGAAAGTTTTGCCAGTGTAAAGCACTGATACATCACAGAATCACAGAATATGCTGAGTTGGAAGGAACTCATCAGGATCATTGAGTCCAACTCCTGACCCTGCACAGGACATCCCAAGTGTCACCCTGTGCCTGACAGCATTGTCCAAGCTCTTCTTGAGCTCTGGCACACTTGGTGCTATGACCTCTTCCCTGGGGAGCCTGTTCCAGTGTCCAACCACCCTCTGGAAGAAGAAGCTTTCTCTAATATCCAACGTAAACCTCCCCTGTTACAACTTCAGGCCATTCCCTTGGGTTCAGTCACTGGTCAGCACAGAGAAGAGATCAGTGCCTGCCCTCCTCGTCCCCTCACAAGGAAGTTGTAGAAAGCAGGTGCAGTCAAAAAAGCTTTCAGCCATAACTTTGTACAAACACTTTTCCAGCACCAGTGAGTTTTACCAGGCAGGTGTCTCTCTGTGGAGGTGGTGTGTGTCAAGGCTGTGCTTTGTACCAGCCTGTAACTCACAGGCAGAGAACAGGGCTGTGCTGCAAGAGTGGTGCAGCAAGGCAGCTCACCCCTCTTTGCCATTCAGATCCATCTGTAGGCCAGCAGAAGTCTGTGGCAAGCCAGGCTTTGGGGCTAAACCAGCCTGGATGGGGCACAAAGCTGTCTGTCAAGTCACATGAAAGAAAAAGTAAAAATATCTTCGTGAGGTCTAAGGAGCCTCCCCACTCAATGCCTGTACAAATGGCACAAAGTGCACTGAAGACCTGTGCCTATGATTTGCTTAAAGAGCCACGTCCCCAAGACCATATCTGAAAGTCTGATAAAAGACTTGATTTCTCAGGAGCCCTTGAGTTTCTATTAAAAGAAGTGAGAGAGATTGTGAGTTCTGCTCATTTGAAATTCAAGTCATTTATGCCAGAACCCAAATATGGAACTGGACTTTTATCTTATGATATATTGGCCTTTGTCTTGGGCTGTCGTAAAGCAAACATGATAAGCTAACAAGTGGCATAAAATTTTCAGTTGCTTTCTAAATGTTATGGCAGCAAAGGACCAAGTAGAACTACTGAAGGGTCAAAGGCATAGATTAGAAACATCATTAAGAAATAGTAAGAATTACTGATAAGTTTTAGTGTCTTTGTTTTATTACTTCCCTCTCTCTGTCAGGTCTGCAAACACACTGATTCACGTTTAATTGAACAACAGCTTCATTGTGAAACCTGCCATTCTTAGCTCCAGTAAAGAAAATATCTTTAAAAACACCGCCCCCGCTTTCTAACATTGTACAGACAAAGAATTACAGCTCATCTGCCATAGGATATACTCTACAAGTGGCATCATCTCCCTTATGTCTTGTTTTCTCTGTTGTACGTGGTGTGACAAGTAGCAGTCTGGGGACCTGTGTGCTGTGTGTGCCTCTGTGCAGAAGGGCTCCTTCTCCCCCTCTCCTTCATGCCCCTCGATGCCTCAGTCATCACCAGCAGCCTCTGGGCTGGTGTCCTGAAGCTGCAGAGCAGGGCAAGGCAGGCCATGCAGGAGGTGTGTAAGGGTGGCCTTCACTTCAGGTTCCCAAAGCCCTGCACACACTCTGGGTTGTGCACAAGCAAATGTGTCCCACTTCCCCGAAAGCAGCACTCCATGAAGCATGTTCTGCTTCCACTGGCCATGGGCTGCAGCATTCACTCCCTGTGAGCAGATGTATAGATTTGGTTGCTCTCATAGAAATAAAAATGGTTAGCTGGCTCTGTAGAGCCTTGCCCTACATTTCACCACTTTGCTCATGAAGCTGAGCTGGATAGGAGTGCAAAAAAAGAGCTTGTGAATGCCCTAGTGTTGACACAGTTATGTCAGCCGAAAAAACTTGTCTCAAGAACTAATTTCCTTTTGAGGTGTTCTTCTCTGTGGTTTTCAGTGCTGCAATGGCAAGCCCCACCTCAGGCAGATCACGCAGTGCAGAGATGATAAGGGTGTGCAGTCCAGCCTGGCTATGCCTCCAGCTGTGTGCTGCTGGCACCTGCTCTATCTGGGCAATAACCTGGTGTCCTTGGCAGCTCCTGGGAGAGGCACACATCTATTGCAAAGTTTAGGCTTGAGGAGGACACATGAGAGGCTTCTGATTCAGGATACCACATCCATGTGCTCAAGGGTGCATCTCGGCTTGTTTCAATTCCAGCACATGAGCACGGTGCTGGGGGAGGTGTGGGGACTTGCAGGAGAGGGGATGGACTGACAGCAGATGCAGGATGGATGCCCCATGCCATGTCATACATCCTGTGTCTGCCTCAGGCCCTGGGAGATTTCACAGCTCTGGTATCACTATAAAGTTAATTCACCACAGGTATCTGAATTGATGTAACCAAGCTGAAAGTAATACCTCAGTACAGATAAGCCCTTAATTTTTAAGTTGGTCATTTACAGTAGATCAGCCAGTGTGAGTCACAGCATCTGAACTGAGCAGCCCATTCCATCACCCGGGTAAGGATTTGTCTGGTTCTGTCATTTTTTGCCGTTTTTCAACTCCTCATGAAGTGATATAAACTCCTCAAGAGTGATAGAAGGAGGCTGGAAGCTTCTCTGGACCAGTGAAGCCTTCCCTCCTGCTCTGGGTTTTGACCTTTTGTCATTTTACTTTCAGCCAAAATTGCTGAAAGTCCTTTCCTCCCAGTCTGTTCATTACAGATTATGAAAAGCTAATGAGAAAAGTGAAAACTCATTTGCTCAGAAAGACTAATTCCAACTTCCTCCTGTGACAAATGAGAAAATTAGGCAAACTAATGCATTTGTCATAGACTCAGTTGAAGACACTGTTTTACTCAGCTTCATGTAAGGATTCTGTCAGAAGGGCCTGAGCATAGGTCCCTGATGGGTTAAAAACTCCAGCTTTGTTTCTACAGGGCTTTTCAGAGCACTGTAGTTTTCCAGATGGAGGAGTGGTAGCCTGAGGGAAGGTCTAAGCCCAAGGGGTCCTGGCAGCAGAAAGGCAGGATGGGTGGGTGTCTATGAATGTTGCAAGAGAAGATCATGTCTGTAGACCTCTACCTGAGGACTGTGCCCAGCTCTGCTGTGGACCCCTGGCTTTGACCAGATGGGTCTGTGAGTCATGGTCCAAACACACTGTCACTATAATTTAACTTGTGAGTGCTGCCCCCAGTGCCCTGGTAAACATCTCTCCATTGTGAGCAAGGCCAACTCACTTTTCTCATCTCTTGCTTTCTGCCTTAGGAAAAGGTAAGAAGCAGTGATTCTTGTCCTTAATATCATGGAAAACTGCTCACATGTTCTGAGCATTACTGATGATCCCAGAATGCTGAGACAGTGGAGCACAACGAGGGTGGTCTGATATTTGAGACTTAAATAAGTCTTGAATTAAGACTGAAATATTTAGGAGTGAGTTACCAACTCTAGAGAGACTATTCACCATTTTTCTGCCTTGCTGATTTTTATGCTTTATTCCAATGTGTATCTGCATCTCTCTGCACTGCCCAGCCTCATGCTGCCATTTGAGTGGGGGAAGAGGTAAGGCTAAATTTTTGGGTTATGAAGAAACCTTGAAGCTGCCCACCAGATCCTCCTTTTGGCTCCTGCAGAGTGCTTGAGGCTGGGACCACCCTGCAAAGCTTGCAGGCTTTACTGACACATTGAGATAACAAAAAGGACTCACCCTATGTCCTCAAGAATCTAGGCATAGCAGTGACAATGAGAGGTTATATTTGAGGTTAGCAGAAATTTGCATTCATTCTGGTGTAATAATTTCAGGCCTCCTGGAAACATATGGGTGTTCCCCCTTTAGGTTTTTTAAACTGCCTGCAGACCAAAGATGCATCCCCAAGAAGGCAATGACTATGATTTTGCACAGTAAGGCATGTCTGTCAGAGGCAAAGAGATCATAAAAGAGTAGTTTTCTAAAAGCAAAATTGATTTCAATGGAAAACACGTATCCAGCAAAATGCCTGGAAAATTTGACTGCAGCAAATACCTGACTTTATGTTTCAGCCAAAGATAAACTATCAGGCAGGCTGAAGAAGTAATGGAATGAAATTGTACTGTCTGTGTTGTGCTGGAAGGGCATAATAAATGATCCCTAGGCTGCAGTCTCAAAGGACTGTGGCATTTTCATGAATTTTCTGCACAGTGTTGCCTGGAGTCAGACAAGACAACCAGTATCTTGCTCTTCCCATCTTGCCTCTCCTGTTCAGGTCTGTTGCAAAGCCTGATGTGGAAAGAGTAGAAAACAAGTGCTAGATCTGCAGAGAACAATTCCTGCAGTGGTAGAATGACAGTGGAGAGAGAAGCTTCCTCCCTGAGTACTTGTGTATGTCTGGTCTCCCCCACTTCTGCTCCTGATACTTCTTTTAGATAATCCCATGTAAGCCCTTTTTCTCTCTTGAATGGCTTCTTTACTAAAAGAAATGGAGGGAAAAGTCCTCTAAGTGAACTAGAGGCATGAATTTTAAATAGGTGAGTCAACTGCATTAAAGGGGACACCTTTAATAGGAGTGGGCTAAATCAGATATTCTTCTTAAGCTAAAATGCCCACATGTGGCTTTAATGTGATTTAAATAAGTTATTTAAGTCTCATCACCTGCAAAGTTCATTCAAATTAGGTTTTTGGAGCATCTCCATGTAGGTAAACCCACAGTTTCTCCCACTGATGAAGTGGGGATTTCCCTGCTTTGGAAGGGTGCTGCTGCCAGACCCAGTTCCCCAATACTAGAAAGCATTTTGCTCTGCTGGAGGCACGGGGCCAGTTGTGTGCAGCCCTCTCCTAAGTGCAGCAGATACAGGCTATGGGCAACTGCTTATGGCTCTGTGCAGGGCTCCCAGCTGCAGCCTCTGCAGACACCTGCCAGCTGGCAAGGAGAGTGCTGTCACCTGCATGGAGCCATATCTGGGGTGGCAAAACACGGTCCCTGCTCTTTCTTCTGCCACCAGCTTCCCACGTCCTGCAAGCGCCTCCCAGAAACGGGGCCAGAACAACGGACGTGCATTCACTCCTCAGCGTGCTTTAAAGTCAAGGGGGAGAAGGGGATCTGCAGGCCTGTTCAGGGCCTGATGTGGGTGACTTTCCTGTGCCATTTCATTATGGGAACTCAACTGCAGCAGATTCCTGGAAACCTGATCCCCAAGGTAAATGTGGAAGAACTGAAGCAGCAGTATCTGTCCAGTGCTTCAGACTGTCAGTTCAGAGGCGTGTCAGAGCCTTCCTGACCTGAACAGGGCTGTCAGTACAAAGACAGCTGCTCTCACTCATAGGCACCCAGTGGGCCTAAGTGGAGGCAAAAGTTCCACTAAACAGCCACACTGCTTTCAAAGTCACATGAGCACTACTGACATGCATTTTCTAAGAGACTGATGACATTTAAAGCTCTTCAAGTAAACTATTTGCTTTACGTTTATAACAGGATATTCATCCCACTTCTTGCCATGGGAATGAAACACACTGATCAGCCTTCCCAATGACCAAATGTTTGCCATCTTAAAAACATTCTCGTGGAGAACAAAATACACATCTTTATTGTACAGTTCTGCCTCATCAATAATGCTGGGACAGATTCTCTTACAAAGGTATCAAGTTTGAGAGCAGCCATCTTACTAACTACACCAGCCTATTTCCAGATGGCATTTTGAACATAATATAGACCAGGGACTTTGCTATCTAATCCATTATGCAATTAATTAGCACTTATAAATTAAGTATGTGCCTAGCAGAATGTGCCCTTCCATGTGGCAAGCCTCGTGCAGCAAGGACAGACGGTGAGTCGGTGAGTCACCACAGGTGACACAAAGGCCATCTCAGCCAGTCATTTCTCAGGAAAAATGAGAGGCAATCCCCATGTGCTAGGAGGCTGCATCTGAAGAAGAAGAAAGATTCTCTTTGTGCACTCTTGTGCTTGAGGTTGTTGTTTGTTTTCTGGTGGTGTTGGCACGTGGGTGCTCAAATAGCAGCGTGACAGTAGGACGGGAACCTCCCTTGTCAGTTGAACTACCGTGTGTCCACTCAAGTTTATGATTCTGTGGGCACCCTGAGGCTAATGGTGACTTGCAGCCAGACCAGGGACAGCTCTGAGCCCTCTTGCTGGGCCATGGCGAGGCGCAGCAGTGACAAGGCAGTGCTGGCTCTTCCTGTGCAGTGTGTGGCTGTGGTGACACCTCCCTCACCCCTGCACCCCTGCTGCCTCTGAAGCTCACCCAGGTGAACTCGCAGGGGCTGCCATCGTACCATTAAGCTGGAGGGTGAGGTGCAGTGTGCCGGGTACAAACTGCTTCTCCAAAGTGACACACAGATTAGGCTGGGGGCTCCGCCCAGTTTACTGAGCTGCCAGTGGGTTCGGGAAATCCCTAGGTGGCAGACTGCTGGCACCTCGGTCACTGTGTACTTGCCCTGTTCTTAGGCTCTTTTTCTAAATCTTTGTTACTGACCACAGCTGGAGAAGACACACTGGATTAAATGGACCTTTGGTGTGTTCCAGGTGTTTCCAGTCTTATGTGCTTACAGTCATCAAAACTAGCTTGTAATAAAACTGCTCAGTTGAGACCATTTAAGTACAGAGTGTTCATTTGTGAAGTGCTTTGAATATCAGGCAATAGTAGCTAATCTTTGATTACCAATAGTGACTGCTTTTCTAAAAGAAAATATGGGTGGGGAGAAAAAGGAATTTCTATTCAGTTCCTGGTCCTGGTTGCCTGGGGAATTCTTTTAACATGCAGAAGAACAGATTTGCATGTTGGTATTTTGGGGCTGTTTCCCGTGAGAGAAAAAGTGCAACTCAAAGCTAGCTGACTTTGAGGTCTTGTCACGATTATATTCTCCAAGGATTTGTGTTATTCAGCTGATAAATAGGGTTTAAACAACGGGAGAACAAAGGTATCGCCTTATGTCAATAGCAGCAGCATCACAGCACACGACCTGTCCCGTTGTTAGGGCAGACCTGCTGGAGCTGTTTGCTCATGGTGTTCACTTCCCTGTGGCTGTCACTTGTGGTATCTTATTCAGCCAGGACTGAGAGTTTCTGAGAAATGCCTGATCAGTCTGGGGGCACCAGAGACACAAATGTCCAGGTCCCATCATGATGTTGCAGAATGGATTCACTTTGACACAGATCTGGTGCAAATGTCCATGTCAAACATATCCTGCCTATCTGAACACAAAGGCAAAGCAGATTTTCCAAGGTGTACAAGCATATAAAAACACTCACTTGAGGCTCATCTAGCTTTTCAAATCATTCACACAGGTCAGATTCTCAAGTCCTACTAATTATAATAAAAAATGATATGAGAATTATAATGAGAAAAGTGCTTTTTAAACACCTTTTGGATGTGTCTGCCCCCTTTGGCCTGCGTGATAATGCCTCTCAGGCTGTGTAGTGGACTGCAGTCCACAGAACTGGCTAAAAGAGCAAAAGGGAATTTCAGACTCCAGAGTGGTTACCACAGCATAGAATTCACACCAGAGAGATGAAGGCAGACAGCTTCCATCACAGCTGCATGATGTCTTTGGTCATAATAACTGTGTTTTCAGGACTGTAGAGGGATTCTCCATGTGTTTGTTTTTTTCATGTCATGTGCCACTTCAAGTGAGGGTGCACTGCTGGTCATTGCAGGATGTCACAGTGGAGCCAGACAAGCCAAGCCAAATCAAAGTCCCCCAAGAAGTCCACAGTCGGCAGCAGGCTCTCCAGCTTGCAGGGATATCTACTGGTAAGAAGGTTTAGTGTGGACAATGCTGGAGTAATTTTTTAAATTACCACATACATCTGTGAATAGTTTCAGGGAAAAGACCTCCCATGAGGAGAAGGAGAAAGACCTCTGCCAGGCATCGTAAATCATGTACCATCCCGCTGATGTTTAGGAACAAGTCGAACCTTAACTTACCCTTCCATTGCCAGCTCCTGTGTGGTGCTGCTTAGATAAGTCTTGATCCTGATGGCTAAAGATAGAAATGTTTTTCCACTCTGCTTTTGTTTTTCTTTTTAGAAATTTTGTTTTTCTTTTTCTTTTAGAGCAGGCCTCAAAATAGTTCTGGAGTTTATTTAGTTCTTGTTCTTTGACTTGGTTTCCCGCTGGATGTCTCGGGCTGGCTGGCGCTGGAGACAGCAGAGCTCGAACTGGAGCAGACAAGCAGGCTGGTGCCCAAATACCACCTCCACCAGAAACCCCACACAGGGCTTATGCTTAGGGCCAAGTGGAGAGTGAAGTCCTGTGATCTTACTGCCTGAACAGAAAAGTGCTGTCAGCCTGCTGTGATGGTGCACAGTGCTTCTATATCCAGCAGGAGCCAAATGGGGACAATTTTGTTTGGACCAGCAGGGGTGAAGCTGCATCAGTGCCCCAGACTTGCATCTGCTGGCTGCATCAGGAGCTCATGTAGCTGCCTGAGCTTGGTGGCTGCATACCAGGAAGCTGGCAACTGCTCCAATAAGGTTTCAGGTACCCATTATCACAAAACATGTTCTTGATAGCTTCATGGCTAGTTTCTGGGTAATGCTGCTTCCCTGTGTGTGCTGATCACTTCCAGATGTGCCAAGGACAACAGGGTAGATTTCATGCAAGACAGTATTTTAATATTATTTTCTGTGAGATCAGAGTAATTTTTTCCATATCAGCCAAAAAGAGAAATTCTGGCAATATGATGTGACTTCTGCCATGTTGCCTTTGTCTCCATCAGAACAGTGTTAGTAGCTGGCAGGTTTCACTGTAAGCAATCACCAGAACTCCATACAGTCCACTAGAAGTATTTATCCCAGTTATCAAACACCAGGCTCACAACACATTGTCTCTATTGCATCCCCCTTTTCTGTCTCCACCCATCAGCCAGTCCACCCCAAAACCCTTCCTTTGTTCTGCACACAGTCACCAGTTCAACATGAAGTGAATCTTTCTTTTCTATCACTGAGCATTTAGGCCTTCTCCCACCAGGACTGGTCAAAAGCTGCATCAGTCATTGTGGCAGGGCTCAGCTCACGTAGGTTAAACCAAATCAGGACTGAAGTGGTTTATTGATTTGTTAAGGACGTGTAATTAACTGACAATCCATGAACCATACATTCAGGGTCTAGGTCAGCAATACAGCAGTTCAACCACTAGTTTAGACACTTAAAAAGCACTTATAAATTCCTGCAGGTTCCTAAACACACTTTTGTAACTAATCCCCAGACACGTGGGCACCAACCCATCTCTCACTGGCATGGGGGGCACCTCTGGGAGCACAGGTCCCCCCATTTATGACCTGCTCCCACTGGAGTTGTGGCCACTCCAGCTCTAGGGGTGCCCACACCACTGGCTACCATCAGCTAATGCACCTGCTGGCTGGAAGGGACACCAGCAGGTCACACACTCTCCCAGAGTGTGAGTCCCACATGCTGCACCCCACGGGGTCAGGCCACGCGCTGGGTGCCGGCTGCTGACGGTGTCACATGGATGGGGAACTGCTGCACCTGACCTCAGCAGAGGCTGTGATGTGCCAGACTGGATTCTGACAGTCTGAGGCCTCTCCCTGCTCTCTTACTGGTTTTTATTTTTCTTTTATACAATCTTTCCAACCAACTCATTCTTTGTCTCAAAATCATCTTTGTCATTCCCTGGTTACCACTTAATCCAACTGACGGATGCCACCCTCTTTAGCATGATCAGCTGAGGTCTGGTATTTGCTTCCCTCTTCAGCAAGATAAGTTTGGGTCAAATGCTTCTCAGACCCTTTTGGGTTTTCCATCCATCCATGCTCTTTAGAATCACTTAACTATTTTATCAGCTGTGCATGTACCCCAACATAACTGAAACTGATATTAAGGAAAAGAATGGTGTCCCCATGTCTGAATTTGGGGGGAGGTTACTTCTATGTATATTTACTTTCTCAGGGCCTACCAGTTCATGAATCTTTGGCCTGAGTCACCTCACCTTGCACAGCTACATGCAGTTAATCTGTTTGAACTGTGCAGTCATTGTGCTCAGAGACCAACTACATATGTCTGTGAGTCTAATCACTAGTGACCCACGGCTGTGAGGGGGACAAGGAGAGGAAGGAGGAAGACTTCAAAGGCAGTTTTGTCCTAGGAGACAACATATCCTGCTTGAGCCAGCATTATGTGTAGCAGCCCCTGACTGGGCTTTTTTTCTCCTGAACCTCCCAGGGAGAAAATTGGAGGACAAATCCCAGGCAGTGTCCTGCAGGACCAAAAAGCTGGCATGAGGACCCAGCATTGGCACGTGCTTTGCTGGGACCCTGAGGGCTGTTCTTGAGGGTCACTCCTCTCCCCCTGGAGGCCCACAGAGGACTATAAAATGGCTGTCTGCCACCTGGCACCTTGATGGCAGTCTGAGGGCTGCCATTCAGTTCCTCACCCTCTCTCACCTGTTGTGTGTGATGCAGGCTTGGTGCCAAGCTGTTGAGCAGCTGTCCTTTTCCAGCTCCCAGGAGACCCATCCCCATTTGTTTGCAGGGGCAGCCCATGGAATAGTAAGGACTTGAGGCCATTTTGCACAATTCTGTCAGCCTGAGCTGCTCCCTGCCCTGGCATGCCTCTCTCCTGCTGCTCATCACAGCATGGCTCACAGCCACCTTCAGAGATGTTTCTAGATCACACATTGGCCAAATTAGTGTGTGACCATACAGTCCCCTTTTCCCCCTAAAAATGGCACTATGGGGCAGAAATCAAGCCAGACAAATCCTTACTTTGCTTTGCTTTGCACTGGTTATTTCTCTTTTGCTGCTACATTAGAAATAATTGTCCACCCTGCTGCCCCATAGTGAGACATGTTTCCTTGCTCTAGGTGCTTCCAGTCTCACAAGGCAGGAGATCAAAAGGGAACAGGAAATCTCATTGATGGCTATGGTTGAGGCAGTGAGATAAACAGCAACTTCCATCCTGTAGGTTGTTCCTTCCTAGGTGTCAGGGCACAGCTTTCCCTAATGCCATCCTTCGTCCTGCAGCTAATCTGGACATGCATTGCTTTGCACATTTTGTTCTTGGCAGTTTTCAACATTGCCTCAGGCCCTTATCGCCTTAAAAAAATCAGATCATACGGTGGTGGCCTTAGAGACTGCCTGATTGATATCTGAGCAGCCAAACAAACAGTAAATTTGAATAAAATTTGGCACCTCATTGCCTGTTAGTCCTGCTGATTCTGAGTGGATAATTCACAGACATCAAGAGTGTGCACAGGACAGAGTCTTCAGTTTTGTGAAAAGTTGGCAGGAATGGTTTGTGGCCCTCATGAAGGGCACTTTGCCCATTCCACATCCTGCATGCCCCAGCCCGTGCAGTCACAAGGATTTGATACTTCTGGCCACCACCAACCCAACAGGACTTGTCTGTGTATTTATACAGAAATACAGATGCTTGCAGGAAGAGGAGGGAGTTTCCCAGTGATCCTTGAACAAACACCGATGAAGCCAGGAGCTCCTGCAGCTTGGCTTCCACCAGCAGCGCTGGAGCTCGTAGCAATGGTGTGCGTGTGCTCGGAGCAAGATCGTGTTTCTGGGTGGCCATTCACCATGTAATTGTGATACAGCTCTTTAGATATTCTCTAGCTGCTTTCTCCAAACTCATTCTCTGTGCTTGTAGGAAATAATGCTGTGGGAGAGCGTATCCCCATTCAAATCTTGCCTGATTTCAGTATCACCTTGAACCTCCCTGAATGTCCCATGCCTGTTTTGTTTTGGATGACCCTGTTGCTCATGGAGAAGGCAAGGAGAGGGCTGCACTGACTGCTGCTGTTGCACATGCCCTGAGCAAACTCATGTGCAGTTTGTCCCACAGAGCAGATGAGCTGGGTCCTGGCCTGTGGATAACGTGGGACACAGCACTGAGGGGCAGGCTGTCTGGTGAGCAGATTTCATGCTTGGGTGGCACCACCATGCACCCATACATAATTCCCAAACTGCTGTTCTTTGTAGGGTAGGATACCTGGGCTATCAGTTGCACCCAGGGATTTGAAGGAAGGTGTTTCAGCTCTTCAGTTGCCACTGCATACTTGCAGCCCAGCAGCTGAGAGAAACAGACTGGTTGGCAAGAGCAGCAATTGCACTGTGGTCTGGGGAGTCAAAAATGGGTGGTTTTTCCTTTAGCAGTGCTTGTGTATTTATTGGCTTGATTGTAATCACAGCTGCCTTAACTTGTAACTGATACTGCCCTCCCTGCAGTGTAGATGATCTTCCCTTGGCTATCAGGTACTGCTGTCTGTGTTTGTTTTTGTTATCAACCACCATCACCAGAACGCTTTAAAAGACCAGCTCTGACCAGACACCAAGGAGTAAAGAGAGATTTCAATTATCCCCTTCCCCGTGGCTCTTTCCCATCACATAAACACTACTGAAGCTGATTCTCCTATCTCAGGATGAAAATCCATGTGGCACACCTGGCTCCCTTTGGTCATGTATAATGTATCATGGTGCATTCATCAAACCAGACATTCCCAATTAAACACACACAGCCTTCTGGGCACATGACCTCTGTGTATCTCTAATCCATAAGCCTTCCTGACTTTGAGAAGTCGGGTTGCATGTCTAAAGCTACAGAAGCCATCCTCAGCCACTGCCATGAAGGGTGGTGAGAGTTTGGAGGTATCTGGCCTGTGTGGAGCTGGATTGGCTCCAGCAAAGTAAGGCAGCGGGCCTAAAAAAGCAGGTCCCTCAGTTGCTTCAGGGGCTGGTTCTGGGTAGTAGCCATGGATCACTTGGAGAAGGGTGTCCCATTATGACTTGTCCCCTAATGCTAGCTTTGATGGCTTAGGAAGGGTATGGTGGCCAGGCCACTTCTTCTGGAGATGTGAGAAGAGCATGTTGAGTTTGGGTGGTCCGTGATTCCAGGCTAGGCCATTCTTGCAGGCACTCACCAGAATGTGCAGCACCGTGGAAAGGCTCATTTTATGTGCATTTATTGCGATTCCAGATCTTAAGGAAAAAAAGGAAGATGGAGCTGAAGTTCAGAGAATGTATCAGTACCTTAACGGCGAGAAAATACGTGGAATACAATATTGCAATCCAACAGGAAGTTCAGAGGTAAACTCAAGTGTGCTTAGATGTGCGGATTTATCTGTCCTGTACTGGTGCCAGGGGACCAAGGCACATTGGTTGCCTGTGATCACAGCGCTGTCCCTGCAGAGAACCCCCAGCTCCACCCGGCCGGGCCAGGGGCGCGCTGCCGGCGGCTGGGTGTCCCCCGACCCCGGGGCGGCAGTGGCGTCTGTGCAGCGCCCTGAAGGTCACCCCACAAGGGCGGCGGCGGCGGCGGCTGTCGCCTGTGTGTCGTGTCCCTCCCGCCACAGGGGA
>VZRX01015421.1:166492-179737 GCA_013398075.1 Notiomystis cincta | reverse complement strand
GGGGACCGGGCGTCCCCGCGGGGCGAGGGAGGCAGGGACGGAGTCCCCCTGCCCTCTCCCCTCCGTGTCCAGTGGGACCCCTCGGGGGCCGGCCAGCGCTGCCCCCCGAGTGCGGTTCAGGTGGGTCCGGGGTGAGGCGGGGTCGGGCCGACCTTGTCGAGGGCGCCTTGTCCTTGGGTCTCCTTCCTTTCCCGGTGGCTGGCCCGGCCCGGGAGCATCGCCGTCGGGGGACCCTGACCTCCCAGCCCTCATCTGCCTTAGACCTCACAGAGGCTTTTTCTTTTTTTTCCTATTTTCTCTGGATAAATGAAACTAAGCGAGTTTTACTCCGCTGAGAAAGAGCAATTGACTTTTTATGTCTCCGCAAGAAGGAAATGGCTCTATGTGCATTCCTCATAAATGATTATGATGTATTCATTGGGTGCTGTATACATAGCATTTAGTTTAAAGAGGCTTTTAATTTCTTTACGCAAATAGACAGTCTTCCAGTTGCTGCCAACCACAGCTGGTGTTGCCACCCTTGCGATGTTGAATTCAGCTCCTATTGTAATGGATCGGCTGGAGGTGCCACATCCCGAGCCGGCAGCTCTGGCAGGCGGACTAGAGCAGGCTTCTGCCGTATCTTTACGTGAGCAGAATGGGGTTGTGGGTGCGCATGGAGAGGTATTTTCTGCTCCTGAGGCACCAGGCAACTGCGCAGTGCTTCCAACGCGGAGGCTGAACCAGGTCCTTCTCCCAGAGTGCCCGTACCTATCCGCCTAGGACGGATTTCCATTTGCTGACTCGATCTGCAGGCTGATGAGCGTATTCTTCTGTTATAAGCCTACCTGTTGCAAGAAGCTTTTTCATTCAACCCTGTGGTGCTCGATTTCTAGAGCCACTGCGTATTTTCTGAGACCTTGGAGTGGTTTTGACCTTTAAGGTGTCTTTGGTGTTTAGAGCATCCTGGCTGGGAACCTGATTAAATAAGCTACCTCCCAGCGTTTGCCTTTTGATGTTACAAAACTCAAAGGCATTATGCTGCAGACAACAGCATTAGTGTTTGGTTTGTTACAACAGCACCTCCTATGACCGTGCTCTGGAAAAAATTTCCACACGTCCCTGACGTCACGGCCATTTGCTTTACGCTGCCTGGATACCAAAGAGTGCTTTAACTCCTGGAGCACCATGTTACTGCACCCAGCTCTGCCCTCCAGCCCTGGCTGCCTCCGGTGCACGTGAGGAAGACAAGAGGATGGAGTGCCTTTCTGACAGTGTCCCTCAGCTTCTGTTTCGCTGGGTGGCCTTCCTGCCTGCCTGTCTTTCATAGACTTAGAACGACCAGAACTGCCAGCTTTCATTGTGAGGCTTCTCTAATGATGTAGGGGTTTTTTTATGGTGGAGCTGGGGAGTGAGGAGGGATACTTCCACCCACTACTTACTCCTCTTCCTTGGTAGCTCATCACTTCAAGTCCTTCAAATAAACTACGTCCGTTTTGTTTGTGATTAGGTGAGGACAGTCTGAGATCAAACAGGCTCGCTCTCAAGTGTGGCCTCTGCCTGTCCCTGCAGCCTGAGGAGCAACACCACTGCTTGGCATGGGCTGGCCTACCCTTGTAGGCAGCCTGGTGGTGTGTAGTACGGCATGTTACCCTGCAGTTAATCTGTTCAGATAATCCTTGTAAACTGGTAACTGATACCCAGAGCTGGGCTGCATCTCCAGGCTCTTCTCTGTTCTTCCCACTCCCCCCACAAGACTATTCTAGACGTTCCCTTTAGACTGAAACTACATTCATTCTTTCATTGTTATGTAATTGACTCTTTAATTGGTGTGAGCAGTGCCAGAGTGCCTTTGTAGGCGCTCAAGGCTAGTAAATGCGCAGTATTTTGATACCTTATGAGTACTTCCATATATTTGAGGTGGAGTACTGGAGCTAATTGGGTCTGAATTTGGAGATTATGGCCTGATTTAACAGAAGAGATCAGGCTTTACAATTGCTTGTAAATGTGAATGAAACATTTACTGTTACTGCTCCTGGAAATAGCTTTGAGCCCCAGAGCTGTGTGGAATGAGTATCCTTCATGCACACCCATGCGTGCTGTGAGGCCCTTGGATCACTGACAGTGTTAAGTGTGAGGGCCTGCTGGTAGTGCTGGGTCAGCCAAGGGATCCTTGAAGGTGTGGGGGAATGTGGTTTAGTCTATATTTTATGAGCCCTGTTTCACACATTTCTAGGTTTTCAAGGGCTCACGTTTCCCCACTACCAAAAGACTACAGTGCCTTGCATTTCCTGTCTGCATCAGGGCATAATCTCACTGTTGAATAGATGTCTTTCAACATCTGAATTCTGTGTGCTGGGCTCTTCCTTGCAAGTGGCAAAGGTTGGAAGTATTGCCCTTGAAACCTGACTGCCATGAGGGCTGGATTTGATTCCTCTTTGTTTGTTTTCTCTTGCAGTTAAGATCCTCCTCTTCTATGTCATCTTCTACGGTTGCCTGGCAGGTATATTCATCGGGACCATCCAAGTGATGTTGCTCACTGTCAGTGAATTTGAGCCCAAATACCAGGATCGAGTGGCACCTCCAGGTAACTAAATAGGAGGCCCGTGTTTGACTTTGTGCAAGCTGTTCTGGGAAGGCGGGGTTGGTTACTCACCTCAAGAAGGAGGATGAAATAAGCGTGTCGTTGCTGCAACACATATTTGTAGGGGGTGGGTATGTTCTCAGCTTTCTGTGTTAACAGTACTGGGCCTTGAAGACAATCCTGCTAGAATTAAAGGTTGCATCACATGAAAAATGCCTCCTCTCTGAGAGGAACTTGAACCTGGTTTGGTTTTCCCTTCCCCTAAGCTGAAGTGAGGCTAAAAGGCTTCACTTTTGGGAACGGGCTGTATGAGGAAACTGGTTTCAGAACCACTCTGTTCACATGGGTAAGTGAGGGGATAAAGATAAAATCTTGGGTCTGTCTGTGGAAGTGGTGTACACAAGGAGAAAGGGGACAGTGCCAGTTCTGGGAGTGCTCACAGAATTGCTTTATCCAACCCCAAAGTACCCTACACTCTAGGGACGTTGTGGCACTCGCTAGTGGGGATTGTAACTGACTGGCGTGGGAGGTGAAGGGAGGGCGGGTCTGGTAGTTGCTGCTACGTGACCTGTCCTCACAGAGAGAAGAGCCCTCTGCTCAGAATGATGCTGAGCAGTGCCTGTGGCCAGCTGCCCTTGGGAAGGGCAGAAGGAGCGAGTGGCCCTGTGCAGGTCTGTGCTCCGCCTGCCCAGGCTGTGCTGCGCTATCCGGCTCCCGCCGCAGCCAGCAGCGGTGGAGCGCGGGGGGGAGCTGCGCAACTGCTGCTTTCCCACGTTACAAACGACCTTGAGGCTGCCTGGCACTGGGCATCCTAACGATCTGTCTCCAGTTGCTCTGTAAAACCGTTCAGAAGCTTTTAATAACAGTGGTATTTAAGTGACAATTGTGAGGCTGATGGCTCGTAGCTACACAAGTTGGCCGTGGTGCTGCACTGTGTCTTGCAGCCCCAGTGTCTGCGGTGCTGTGAATCCCTGCCCTGAACACAGGGAATGTCACTGCCACCAAACGGTGTTACAGCTCAGCCAAGTCATCTTTTGCAGATAACTGCTTTTCTACCAGCATGCTTTAAACACAGAGCAGAGGCTGGAACTGCTGTGTTACTGTGTTGCACTTCTTCACGTACCACCACCATGGCTGGGGCAAACGCGGTCTTAAGCACTGAAAGCGGCTCTTGTAGTCTCTGCAGTGGACCCTGATATTTGCAGGGAAGACTGTCACTGATACTGCCCAGAGCCATTGGCTGCATCTGAAAAGCCAGCATGGCTAATGCTGAGGTAGTTGTTACTCAATAATGTGTTTCTCCTTTATGAAATAATTAGCAAAGGAGCCCATGGATCTGAGGTTTCACCCAGATAGCCCGGCTGTTCAGCCAGATGTCACATAATTACCCATTCTAGGTAAACTGTTTGCTTTCTGTGAAACAGCAGTTTATGATTCTAATTTCAAAGCAACTCTGATAAAATGTCTATGAAAGATTTCAGCCTGTGGAGGGGTTTTATTAATATCTTAAATGCATACTGCACCAGTTTTTCTGGGGCTTCTTTTTTTTTAACAAAGAAAAGGAATTTAATTTCAGGAGACTCTTTGTAGTGTGTACTGCAAAAATCAAAATGGATGAAAACAATGAAAAGGTTGTCAGGAGTCTTGTAATGAGCTTTCAGGATGTGTACTGAAACCAAGGGGAACAAAATCCAGCTCCTTGATTGTGTGACAGTGGGGAGCCAGTAAACAAAGGTTTTGAGCCAAGCTGCAATGGCATATGCATAAAACTTCAAAGAAATAATTAGTAAATAGCAAAGGGTCCTCAGCAGAGCATCACTTAACAGCTCTTCTACAGATGTGGACAAGCTGGTGTAGGGCATGGCAGGGACTGGCACTTAATATCCAGTACATTTCTTGTCCTGTAGCACAGCAGCTGTGAAACTGGGAGTCCAAAATAGCCCTTTAATGCAGGCTTTCAGAGACTACTTACAGGTGGCTCCACTGCTCTTTGGGGGTCAGCAATCCCTGTATTCCCCAGCTGTGTAGGATTCTCCCCAGTGCTGCAAGCACAGCTGCTCTTCTGTCAATGAACACACATGTGGTGAGCATCAAACCTAAACTTCCTGTGATCTGAGACACCTGCAGATGAGGAACTATATAAAATAGCATGTTGTGCAACTCTTTCCTGGTTCTTGTGGGAAAATGTGAGCCAAGTAAGTATACTGGCAGCTTGATAAAGCCCTGGAGTTTCGAGGGAGCCAGAACAGCTGGTTTCATTCTTGTTCCAGTGCTCTGTCCTTCTTAGGCAAGTCACTGTTGTGTCAGCCCAGAATGTTTTGAGAAAAGGAAAAGTAGACTTGCTTTCAGGATTTGCAAGAGAAAATGCTGTAGGGGCTGCTATAATATCATTCTTGTTCTGAAATACAACAGATTTCATAACAGCAACAGAACCTACAGGGTGTTGTATTGAGTTATTGACATGGTTATAACATTGAAAGCCATAAAGTGCTATTTTTGTAGCCAAGTGTCATTAATATGGTAATTGGTTTCTGCATTGAACACAACAGGAATGTTATACAGGGCTTCAGGGCAAGCTGAGTATTGTACCTTTCCATTACATTATTTTTTTCCTTTCTTTTGTCTTGTGGTGGGGGAAGGGACAGTGCAGTTCACCTGCCTGTCCAGCCCTGCCATTGCGACAGCCCCAGCTCCCAGTTCCACATGTGCTGCAGGCTCGGGCTCTGCTTTGAGCACAAAGAACTCACCTTGCTAATAGTGAAGGATGAGGATATTGCCTCTTAAAAAGCATCCCTAAAAAATAACGCTTCACTCTCTCCCTGCACACCCCAATGCAAATTGGGCTGTGTATCCTGCCATCTTGTGGTGTGCATCCCGTGGAACAGCATCCCGTCACAGGCTGGCAGAGGGGACAGAGCTCACTGCTGCCTGAGGCACAGCTTTCTGAGTGGTGGCTGGAAGGAAGAATCCCTGCTCCAGCCAGGGGATTTCAGGTGTCCCTGCTTCAAGCACTGCTGGGCAGGGAGTGCGTTATGGAAAAGGCTGCTTTGGTGTGTGCTCCCCTCTTGGTTTATTTAGCTTGGACAGCAGCAGCACCAGAGTGGCAGGGAGGCTTCAAAGGAGTGTGTGCTGCCTTCTGTGAAGTTGCACTTCTTTGCTTCTCTGTCTCATCTCAGCAGCACCTGTGCTTGGGGAAATCTCAGTCTCTCTCCAGGATGTTAGAGCCAAGCAGGTTTTGCTCTGTTTGCTGAAGACCTGCACCTGCTTTTTGCACTTTGGGGGATGAGGTTGACTGGAAGCTCGGAAGGACATTGCTTCATATGGTGGCTTTTAAAATCTATCCTTACATAGTGAGCTGGGGGAGGGTGTAGTGATCACTCAGTTTGTTGTCTGTGTCATCTCAGGAGTGTTCATACTTATTTGGAACCAAGATTACGTGGTACTTGCAAATGAACATGGTGTGATGGAGCAAGAGTGGTTACTACAGCCTTATACAACTGTTCCTAATAACAAGCCTGACTTCCCACTTTTAGTTTCTTCCTCTTTACCCTCAGGACATGTCTCCTAAAGTCTTGCTATTGCATCTTAGAATGATAAAATCTATGTGGAAAATTGTTTTTAAATGAATTTGAATTAACAGGATTTTAATCTGCAGTGACATTGTGGAAGTGAAACTGTAACTGGAAAAAAAAAATCCAAATGACTTTATGTGGTTTTTTTGGTGTTTGATGTCCTTGCACAGTCACAGCCAACAGAAGGTGGTATCCATTACCAACTCAAGGCATTGCCCATCATTTATATGGACAATGTCAGCCAAGTGAAGATGAGTCTTATTTCCTGACAAGGCACTCTGAAGTGCTAGTTGCAGCAATTTTCCAATTATTTTAGCAATGAGTTACTTGATTCTTTCCTGTGCAAAGAACAGCATCACCAGTGACACTGTGGTGCATCTCTGCTGTAATAGTGTGAGATGCAGAGCTGTGTCCATACAGATTTATAGTCTGAGGATGGGGAGAGGGTTCTTAGACTCCTGGCTGTGAAAGCCCCTGTGGGTTTATTTCTTTTCCCCCATGGGTCTTGTTTATGAATGACCTCCTCATGTGCAGGGAGCCCCTAAAAGCTTCATTCATGCCAGCCACACACTTCCTTGGGTGTCAAGCAATACATGGCAGGTAGTACTGCAAGGGCTCAGCTTTTAAATGTTTTTTTCTTGTCCCTACTTGCTTAAGTTCCCCAGTGGGGCTGAAAAAATGAAAGGTTAGTCTTCTGCAGAGGTTACTTTCTGCTGTCCTACAACACACTTGGTTTTTCACACACAATTGCCAAACATTTCAGTGATGATGCTGCTCAGCTAAGAGCACTGTGGCTTTTAGTTTGGCTATGGGGTGTACAGAAGGAAATGATACATCAGTGCTTAGGCCTTGGCATGCAGTCAGTTGCAGGCATGTGAGAACGGAGGTTGTGGTAGTAGCCAGTAACACATTTTTTTAAATTACGATAAAGTTGGGGTTTTTTGGTTTTTTTTTTATGACAAGTCTTTTATATTCATAAAGGATGTCCTCTCTTGCTTTGTAAGTGGGAAGATTGATCTCCACTTTGCTCCTATCCTAAACAAAGCAACCACTTGGGTGCCAATGCCTGGTCTAGTCTGGTTCATCCAACCACCTGGTAATGCTCCCAACTGGACAGAAAACAGCCCAGCAATGGCCACAGGCTACCTGGCAGGAACAGTGGTTCTCTTGTGCTGGCTGCTGGAACAGCTGCTTGGTGATACTGCCTGTGCTTCGAGATGTGCAAGGCAGGGATGCTTTGGGATGGGAATCTGTTCTCCAGCCAAGTCACTTGTCTGATGGGCAGAGGGCTGGCTTAGCACTGTACCTATCAGTGGCCAGGTTCTCTTAAAGAGAGGACAGGGATCTTCTACTGGATGGCTTTTACAAACCACAGGGTTTATTGCTGGCCTCTACATGACCTTTGCCAGGCGTCTGTGGGTGCCCTGTGTGTTACCTTGGCCAAGACAAGAAACAGAAATGGGGGAGTCCTGAGCAGAACTAACAGCTTCACTTGCCTGACTGGAACATAACAAGCCTGGCCACGTTTTCTTGATGTTTTTCTTTTTTTTGTATTTATACACTTGAATGACACACCTGTAACTTGAACTCTGGAAAAGGCAGAGCCAGGAGAAGACCCAATGTCTGGCCTGCCTCTGCTGCAATTCCAGACAGCCACTTCAGGTGACTGAGTCTGTTGCTTCCCAGCTGAGTGGTAACATGAGAAGGGCTTGGCAGGATGGGATTTAAGTCCCTTACTAAAATTGAAACTGGTGTATTTCTTCTATATATAACTGTTTGTATAGCAAGAAAATGAGTAATTGCTTGAAAAGGGCTTGAAAGCCACTGACTTTGGAGGGTAGGATGTCATTCTGATAGAGGAATAGTAAATTGCTTCTAAACTTGTAAACTCAGTCTGGTCCATTTGTACCAGAGGGATTTTTGAGCAGTTAAAGCTGCTTCACAGAATAAAACTTGAAACACCCGAGCTCCTTGCTGGACTTCTCGCAATCGTTGGTGACCAGGAGCTGTGTTTAGGGGAACAAAGCTAATCTTTGTCCTAGGTTACAAATTCCAAGTTAGTGGGTAGTGGCAGGGGGGTGGGGGGAATGGTGAATTGACTTGAGGAGGGACTGAGCAGAAGCTCTCAAGTGGCTTTGGAAAAATTGCTGGAGTCACAAGCTCCTGTGGGTTGGGGCCAGACAGCTAAGCTGCCTGAGTTTTGCACCAGAGGAGCATCTTGGCAACAGGCCTGTTTTGAAAACTGCCAAAGCAAATGCTGCTCCCCTGCTCCTTTTTTTGATCTTGCTAAAATGAAGATGACAAACTGAACTGAAGTCAAGACCTCAATAATTACAGTGGCTGCCATAAAAGCAGCAGGCACTCAGTTCCCATTACTTAAATTAAAGTGCTAGCCATGCATCAATACTTTCAATTAAAATGTGACCTAAACATTGCATAGGAGCAACTATTTCCAAGTTCCACAATGAAGAGCAAAGGGGTTGGTGCTTTTCATCATCTGTAGGCATTTCTTATCCCTTCTCCCTGTATTATCATTGTAGTCTAAATCTGAACCAGTTAAGCACAGCCCAGAATCTGGAGAGTCTTTTAAACAAGTCTCCTGTGTGCTGGCATTTCCCACTCACCTCCTTGGTGATTGAGCTGCTGATAAGAGAGCTCAGAAGATGAGTTTTGCAGTCAGCAATACCCACTTAGGCAGTGGAAAGAGTGGAGGCAGCGCTCAAGCAGCTGAATTTACTGAGAGAGAAAATGTCTCCTGCCCCACATCCCCCAGGGGAGACACACCAAGGCCACGTGGATTCCAGCTGGCAGAGCATGACCGCACTTGGAGAACCTCTCTTGTCTCTTATTGCAGGAGTTGACAAGTGGGCAGCTGTGCTGTATCCTAAACAGAGTGTTTGCAGACACTGGGGGCAGCCTCTTAGGGATGCTCATGTTCTTTGTGGTTGGTCTCACACACAGCTTCCCTTCTGGCCTTGAGGAGGAGGCAGAAGTGCACCGTGCTTGGCTGTTTTTACTGCAGGCAGCCTTGACTTGTAGCCTCACTTCTCCATTTTGTATTTTTGTCTTTTTACCTGATGCAAACACTGTGATAAATATTTAAGACTGTTGTTGGAAAGAGGAGAACCTCTCCTCCAGTGAGCTTAAGCCGTTTGGTCAAGGTTCTTAAGTCTGAAAAATAGAGACTATTATTCTTAGGAGTTACGTTCTTTGTATTGCCTGGAGGCTGTGCAGCTCTTAGCTGTACTTAATGTTTTCTTCCTGATCTCACTTTTCTTAGGACTGACTCAAGTCCCCCAGGTTCAAAAGACAGAAATTGCCTTTACTGCCTCCGACCCCAGAAGTTATGAACCGTACGTGAGGAACCTTGATAATTTCTTAAGGGACTACAGTGCTGAGCAGCAGACTGAAAACATCGTGTTTCAGGACTGTGGAGGTGAGTCTCCATTGTTTCCTACAGCTGAGGGCTCTGAATGGTGCCTCAGCCAGGTCCACCAGAAGATGAGCATGAGCAGGGCAGGTCTTGGTCTTCAGCTGTTCCAGCAGCACGTTGGTTACTGACAGGCTCTGGTTTCAGTGAGATGGCTGCTCATTAATTTCGTGTGGACAGACCACACTGGGCCATAGTTAGCAGCTTATTGTAGAGGTTACATGGTTGGGAACTCCCACATTTCACTTTGGGAACATTGGCAGCTGACTCTGAACCTCGTGGCACTGACCTTATTCTCTCTGAAAGCCACAGGGGTTTTACTGATGACTTTGCTAAAGCCAGTGTTGGTCCTCCTCATGCCATGCAGTCAAAATTCTGGGAGTTGTTAACCTTTAGTAGGTTACTTGTAATCATGTGAATGAGACTCTTACCTCATAATACTGTCTATATCCAATCTGAGGGGAACCCACTTGTAAAAGCTGCCCAGAAAAAAAATTAGTCTCTGAGCCAGGTGATTCTGGAAGAAATCTCAGTTATAAAACAAAACCCCATAAAACTTGCTGGTCTGGGAGCAGCCCCACTTGGAGAGTGGCTGGGTGTAGGTCTGTGGAATGCCTTAACTGCCCAGGGAAGTGTAAGTGTTGCTGCTCCTGGCACACAAAAGATCCCACTGCTATGGTTGTCTTTTCCTTCCCCCGCCCTGGCAGACACACCTACTGAATACAAAGAGAGAGGACCATATAATGACGCCCAGGGCCAGAAGAAGGTCTGCAAATTCAAACGTGAATGGCTGGAAAACTGCTCTGGATTAAGTGATCCCACCTATGGCTACAAGGATGGCAAACCCTGCATCCTTGTCAAGCTCAACAGAATTATTGGCTTCAAACCTCAGGCAAGTATCTCTCTACCCTTTCTAGCAGAAGCTACTGATCAGGAGGAGGGGTTGGCTGCAGATTTGTTGTGCCTGCTTTTTGGTCTCTGGAAAGAGATCAGTATTAAACCCTTTCTGCAGAGGATGAATTGTGAGACAATGTGAGTAATTTGCTTTAAAAATGCTGTTAATCAAAAAGCAGTGCAAGTTGTGCACTGCAAGTCAGTAACAAGTAGCAGTGAACCTCACAGTGCAACCTCCTGGTTATTTATCTGGTAACTTCTGAGCCTGCTATTGGAGTTGCTATAAAGGGGTGTTTTCTTCAAATGATAAACTCCATTTTAAATTCCTGTATGCTTCCATGGGACCATCCCAGACCTGCTCTGTCTGTAGTAACATCAGCACATTTTGTCATGCCCTGATCCACTCCATTCTTTTCCTCAGGCAGTGTAGATTTGTCTGCCTTGCTAAAACTGCTTAATTAAATGATGAAATGCTAATATATATTAAATACCAGTGTGAAACACATGCTCTAAAGAGTAAACTGCTTTTGAAAGTCAGGCACAGCTGCAGGGAAGGTGAGGAGGTCATTAGTTAATTTCATGTAGTTTTCCAGAGGCTGTAGGATATCTCTGCCACCTGGTTGCTCTGTGCTTCACCTGAAGGCAAGTTTGCAGTAATGCAGAAGGCTGTTAATCTGGACATTCGTGGCTTTTCCTTCTGATTTTTTCCCCAACACATTTAAATGATAAAAATTTCTTCGAAGAATTCAGTGGTAAAACATGTGCTGTTGAGTAAGGTGGTGTGCAAAACCTCCACTCCATCTTTTGGATGGAGAAGAGTGCAAATGCCACCTTCACTCCCAGGGGCACTTGAGGATGGGGAATGGTGCTGTCTAACGAGTCCTGAGGAATGCTTTTCTTCAAAGGGAGCTTGTCCCATGCTAAAAGAAATCAGTAGAATTCGGGTTTATCGGATCCGTGGTGGAAACATTTTAGCAGGAATGTACTGTGGTGGTTTGATGTGGTGGCTGTGGGCTGACATTAGATGTGCATGTTTGGTGTGTTACTCTTTTTTTTTTCATGGAGCTCTAGAGACCTCCAGATTGCATTAGACAGTAGGGTCTAGTCAAGGAATGACTTTGCATGTTTTATTTAGAAACAGTATATTAAAGCAGGATTAATTTTTGTGGTTCCACGCTCCAGCAGAAACCCCATAGGTCTTGCACTGGGAAAAGTGCTTGTAAAGCAGATCTGAAACTGCAGTGTTGTCAAGCAACACTGCTGCACTTTAAAAGACCAAAGACCAACTGGATTAATGGCTGGACTTATTAGAGTTGGCACTCACACCTTTCCCTGATACACCCAGAGCTTTTGTCCTTCCTTGTCAGTGGTGTTGAAGTTCAGCAATGTCAGGGTGAGACTGCTGAACTTTGTTCTTTCCCGTGCATTTCCCATCCTGATTGCACACACCTGGCAGGCAGGTGGCAAACCCTGCAGCACTGCAATCCTGCCACTGCCTGAGCTTGCATAAACTAGCTATGGACACTCTGCCATGAAATGCTTTCCCCAGGGACACCATGGAATTAAACCCAGCCTGACCTGTTTGTATCCACAGCGGGTGGAGCTGTAAGAACAGCCAGCAGTTCTGCTTGGATCCAGTTCCCCTGCTTCCAGTTATGTTATGGTACTTGTCTGTCCCAAGAACCAGAGAGCTGTTGCCTCTGAACTGTGCTCAGAAGGGATTCCAGTTAATGGTGTGTGTTCAGTACTGCTGATCTTTGCTGCTGCAGAGGAGTGTCCAGTGTTTAACATGTGTTCTGGATTTCTTCTAGGCTCCAGCAAATGAAAGCCTCCCTTTTGAGATTATGGCAAAATACAACCCCAATCTCATCCCTGTCCACTGCATTGCCAAGGTAAGTTGAGCAGAGTTGGGAAGCTGCAGGGGATGACTAAGCCTTTGTCCAAGTGTAGTTACTTCTTTCCATAGACAAATAGGGTGGTTCTTACTTGGGGTATCTCCCCCTCAGAAACAGAAGTTTCTCAAAGCCCCACTGATGGAGGAATTAGGGCTGCTCTCACAGTGTGAGGTAAAAGGAGGGCAAGATAGTTGAAGGTATCATCAAAAGTGGCCACTTTGCTTCCAAGTACTGTGCTGGAGCTGAGAAAAGGCCTCCAGGGAAGGTATTTCGTACTTGGGATGTGTAAAGCAGCTGAGAAGCAACAAAGTTTTTGTAGCCAAAGCCTTCATAGCGTTCATAGCACAGGAGGCTCTGGTGGTTTCTAACCCTTTAAATAAAGCAAAGCACTTTTCCTGGCTGCTGTGTGCTGGGAGGTGCTGACACACCCTCTGACCCACTGGACGCTCTCGTGCTGCCGGGTGGGGAGCAGCGCTGAGGTCAAGGTCTTGCCGCAAGCAGCCGCTGACGCAGCCGGGGCTGCCAAAGGCCGGGCTGGGGTGGTTGTCAAGGGCTGCGCTTCCCTTCCCCCGCAGCGCGAGGAGGACGCGGACAAGGTGGGCGCGGTGGAGTACTACGGGATGGGCGGCTACCCCGGCTTCGGGCTGCAGTACTACCCCTACTACGGGAAGCTGCTGCAGCCGCGGTACCTGCAGCCCCTCGTGGCCGTGCAGTTCACCAACCTGACCTACGACACGGAGGTGCGCGTGGAGTGCAGGGCCTACGGGCAGAACATCGTCTACAGCGACAAGGACCGCTTCCAGGGACGCTTTGATATTAAATTCGACATAAAAAGCAGCTGATCGTAAGCACAACTCTCTTCCTCCCCCCTCCTCCTCCTCCTCCTCCTCC
>VZRX01015421.1:148906-166235 GCA_013398075.1 Notiomystis cincta | reverse complement strand
GAACAAAAAAGAAAACCTACTAGTCTTGAACAAACTGTCATACGTATGGGACCTACACGTAATCTATATGCTTTACACTAGCTTTCTGCATTTACTAGGTTAGAATGTAAACAAAGTGTAGCAATAGCGACAAATATTTATTCTACTGTAAATGACAAAAGAAAACAAAATTGAGCCTTGGGACATGCCCATTTTTACTGTAAATTATGATTCCATAACTGACTTGTAGTAAGCAGTGTTTCTGGCCCCTAAGTATTGCTGCCTTGTGTATTTTATTTAGTGTACAGTACTATAGGTGCATACTCTGGTCATTTTTCAAGCCATGTATTGTATCTGTTTTCTACTTCTTGTGAGCAAAGACTTTTGCTGTCCAAGGTGTAAATACTCAATGGGACTAGAACTGGCATGAAACTTCTCATTATTTTGTTCCTTTTCAAAGAAAGGCCCACCTGTGAGACGATATTTAACAGCACTCCATAAGGCTTCTGGCTTTTCTGTGGTGTTAAGGTATTTTATTTGGAGGGGTGGCAGGGAAACTAACTTAAGTGAAGTTAAAGAGAATAGGTGATTGTGTACTGTGCTTTGTAGCGAATGCTGTCTCTCTCTCCACCTCTCCCCTTATCCTCCAGTATGTTGTGTGAGAGACTGGGTCAGACTATCACTCTCCTCAGTGATAGGCATAACTCTTTGCTTTGTATATTTTCTTTTCCTTTTTTTTTTTTTTTTTTTTTTTTTTTTTTTTTTTTTTTTTTCTTCTTTTTCCTGCTGAGGCATCGCACACTGTGGTGCTAATGTCTTTATTGAATGTTTTAGCCATTTTCATGGTGGAAGAATTTTATATTTATGCAGTTGTACAATTTTATTTTTTCTGCAAGAAAGTGTAATGTATGAAATAAACCAAAGTCACATGTTTGAAAATAAATCTTTATTTTAAACTTTATAAAAGCAATGCAGTACCCCATAGAATGGTGTTAAATGTTGTCTAAAGTGCAAAACTCTATGTTCTAACATGTAATAATAGCCAGGAGTACAGTGCTCTTGTTGATCTTGTATTTCAGTCAGGTTGAAACATTGGACAAATAAATGAATGAACACACAGTTCTGTGTGCGTGTCTGTTGCAGTGGGTGAGGAAGGAGCCTGCTAGCTGTCCAGAATCTTGAAGAAGTACTGCACCTATTTCAAGCAGAAAATGCACCTTATCAGTCCCAGACAGCATCAGCACAAGGGAGTTGAAACGTTTGAAATACTTGAAACATTGAGAATGTTACATATCAGCCCTGGTGCCTGGTAGTTACTTGTTTTCCCCTCTGTGCCCATCAGGATCCCAGAAAGTCTCTTCCTCATTAGTGCACACACTCCACTTCTGGAGGCTCTGTGTTGTGTTCCAGACACAACAGCTAAAACTGTCCATGCTCAGTGCAGGTTAAAGCTTCCAGCAGCCAGAAGGGAGGCTGCTCACTGAAGCCACGAGAGTTTTGGGGCAGCCACTTGCTCTGTGTTGCTGCTGGGCCAGTGGCCAGGGCTGAGGACAGGCCGTGCCTGCTGGGGCTGCTCAGATGTGACAAAATGTGGCAGCTGGCTTTGTGCAGGAGTCAGGCTCACTTTGTGCTGCAGGATGCAGATTACCAGGGAGAATTTCTCCATGTAAAGTGACAAAACAGGACTATCCTAGAGCAAGGGGCTTGATGAAGACTTCCTCAATGTAACACACAATCCTGGAAAAGCAAGATGCTAAACTCTTTGCCATCTGCTAGAAGGAAATGGTTTAGGGTATGTTGTGGTGGTTAGTGCTGTTTTGTATTGTTCCTAGGGAGCAGGTGCCAGCAGAAATTGCACCTTCAGCTCTTTCTTTTGCTGCTGTATGTTTATAGCAAGGATTTAAAAAGCTGGGATGAAAGCCCTAAAATACTCCCTAATGAAAGCTCCACCTGCCAAAAGAACTGCAGGAAAGCTGAGCCATTTTGGCTCCCAGCAATTGATGGGTTTCTACTGCTACCATTTTGGGTGGGGAGTGGGGATGTTGTTGCATGGCTCAAGGTTTGGCAGGATCAACTGCCTCTACAGTTCAGTTCCTAGGTGAACAGTCTGTGAAAATTTAAAAAACCCAAACCAACACAACAAAAAAACCCAAACCAACCAACAACTAAAAAAAAAATCCCTATTTTTAGTTAAGACCTAACTCATGGTTAAGTACTTTACTGCCTTTTAATTCTCTGTATCATGCAAAGTCCAAGCATGAACTATAATAAAGATTCTGGCTTATTCCAGGGGTTGGGACGACCATTGTGGAAAACTTGTGGTGCTTGTGCTCGCTTCAGTGAGCAAATGTCAAAAGGGGCTTATGTAACATAATCTTAGGAATTGCATATGAAATTAGGCAAAACCAAACCCCAATCACCTTCTTGTCCTACATCAGTGAAAGCAGGATGGCTGCTCAGATCACTAATTAACCAGGCAGGAAGGGCAGCAGCTATCCCAGGCACATGCCCTGCAGCTGCCCACTGAAAAAATGCACCTGGTCCCAGGCTTCAGGACAGCTCTGCTACCAAAGGACCACACCCCCAAAAGAAACACCCTCCTCAATGCACGTGGTCACACATGTCACCCTACCCCGTTAGAAATGCTGCTAGAAAAGACTTACTAGAGAGACAGCACTCAAAGACTGCAGGATGGTTAAAAAAACTTCCCAAAGCCCAAAAAACCTCACCCCACCCCACCCCATCGCAAGCAGGTGTAGACTCTTGGCTGGGCACCCTGCTCTGCCAGTGGCACCAGTGCTTTGGATACACAACAGCCTTGATACCAACACAACCTTTCACACCTGGTGCTGACACAGCCTCAGTGGGCTGGGCTGGTCAACAGCCCTGGGGGTGGAGGGACTGCAGGCAGGGCAAGGGTCTCAAGGTGTGACATCTCCCCAACCCAAATTAAAATGTGCACTGCCTTCAAGATTCTTTTAATCTGTGCTCTATCCACTCTCCTCAGGAAGGCATCGCTTTCTTACTGCCTAATAGGACTTTATATTATCAACTGCCAGTCTGAACATGTTGTTCTTTCTGCCAGATTGACTCAGCATAGTTAAGTATAATTGTAGTCATTAAAGTGAATTTTATCTCCCTTCTTGTTACATGGGACACCTGCTTGTCATAAGAGAGACACACAAAAGGACTAGTAAAATAAAAAGCAAAGAGACAGGCACACACACACATATTTAACAACAGAAGCCTTTAAGGCTGTGTCTGCATAAACACTTGCACTAACACACACCAGCTACCAATTTTACAGCTCCGAGCGTGGCACTTCTGGACTTCTGTTCCCAGCGTGGCCAAGGACAGCTGTCCAGCACAGGCCAGGCACAGCCCTCGATGTGGGTGAGGAGCTGTACCAAGAGCAAAGAAAAAGGCCAAGAAAAAAGCAGTGGAATCTGCTTCTTCCTAGGTAATAACTCAGTGTGCAGCCTCTGCCTGCAGGGCTGGTACAGCTGCTGCCACCACAGGCCCTGTCTCCCTGCCATGGAGCAGGTTTAATAGAGCTGAGTCAACTCCCACTCCTGCCTGGGCTGCCTCAGCTGGAGCTGTGTGGCCTCCCCTGGGATTTAAGTACTGATCCACCTCTGCAGCACACACTGACACAGGTGAATGCTGCCTTGCCTAACACTTGCTCACTTGCCACTAGCAAGAAAAGGATTTGTGCTATTTTAGTCCCCAGAGGCCCCTTGATTTTGTGCAACCAATTTTTCCAGGCTGAGCTTAACAACCTCAGTTTACTTAAAACCTGTCCAAAACCTCTTCCTCCTCAATTAGCTTCTGTTGGATTGTTCTAGATCCACACAGACTGTAGTGGCAAGGCTCAGACATGAGAACAACAACACTACATTTCATATACTGTGCAAAACCAGGTGCCGGTATGTTCTCTTTAGGTATAATTATCTTTATGTGGGTCAGCTGCCACCCAGCTCCCAGTAAAACCAGTTAAGAGCTGGCATATCTGTGGTATGCAGCAAGGATCCTTCTCTCCAAGGATCTCACCCTCAGGAGCATGGCAGTGCTGGACAAGAACCACCAGAACTTAGCTACTCACTTGCATGACCACAGGTATGGTGTTATAAGAATCAAGACTTCAGAAGAGCCAAGATTTCAGCACTACCAAGAGATTTGGGGTGCCCCACCTTATGAGGCCCCAGCTGGAGACAGCTTCAAGAACCCCCATTCTAAAAGTACCAGGTCCTTTTTTAAGGGGATGCAGGACTTGGTGATAACTTGCATGAAGCATCCAGATGGGGGTTAGATACTCCAAAGAGTTCCTCTCTTTCCCACGGTCTGAGCATAGCCCAAACCACAGAAAGGGGAGCTGTGCCAGTACAAAACACCTAAACAAGCCTCACATTTGACCAAGGGCAAGGTCAGCCTATCTGAGCCAAGCACACCTCTGATCTTTACAGGATCCAAGGGTGACAGAGCACAAATCCACACCATGAGCTGATCTGAAACCAACCAAACACATTTCACAGATGCCACCCAAATACCTTTCTGATGATGCTAACACTCAGGTGTGCTCACTGTTCCCCAGGCATGGGACAGGATCAAATTTAACATGGGTACTCCCCTTGCAGATCCCAGGAACTATCCACCTGTTTTGCAGCATGCAGCTACGTCCTCTCTAGCTCCTGTTCAGTGACAAATAGCAATAATGCTCAGGAAGTAACAACAGGTGAATAACTGTGACCTTCTGGCTCTGACCCCATAAACTGCATCACTGAGGAGGAGCTGAGAGCTGCTTTAGTTCCATGAAGTTTTGCTTCAGTCACACACACTCCCAGCAAAACTCATGTAAATGAAGTTGGCTGCTCTTCTCTGAGCACAAAGTTTCAGGAGCTAATACAGCAGGCAATAATGAAATCCAGTCTAATGCCCTGGCTGAGCACAAGCAAGTATCATCTGAACAATGTGTGCCCTAAGTGCGTGGAAAGGCCAGGAAAAAATTAAAAAGAGGGAAGCAAATCAAGTGAGACAGCCAATTTTCCAAGGGAGAGCAAAAGATCTTGGTATTAAGACAGGACCCTGCAGAAGCACAAAGTGTGCTGAAGATTCCAAGTGTAAGAATTACAGGCACTTACAATTTAACTCTCCTTCTGTCCAGAAAGCAATGCAAGCAGCAGTGCTGATGAGAGGTGCCTGCTGATCAGCTTTGGAGTCAGAGCTTTTGTCTCCAATCCAGACCCAGGCACACCTTGGGCTGTAGCAGCACTCCACATGGGTAGAACTACAGCCTCTGAAAGAAACCCTGGCACTGAAAGGGTGCCTCAACACTCACAGTCCATTCCCCTTGTTCCCCTGGGCTAGTGGATTTTGGTAAGAGACCCTGTTAGTCTCCTTCATGGCAGAAGCCAGGGGGCTGACAGGGTGACACACTAGCAAGGAAAGGGCTGAGTTCACAGATTCACTTCTCATCCATCACGAGAAAGGTGACAGTAATTTTCAGTCCTTCCTCATCTCTGCAGAACCAAAATTGGCAGCTGGGAGACAGAAGCCTTTTTCATCCCTGTACTCATTTAGAGCCTGTCAGGAATCTTGGTGCCTTCCATGCAGTTAGACAGGCACTCACCAGCACCCTCTCCCCCAAACCACCTCAACACTCTATCTCCTTGGTCAGTGTAGGCATCCAGGCACATGATCCAGAGTCTTTGCTGACCCAAAGCTTCAGCATCAGTACACTCTCCCTAAACATTTAGGTCTGGAAAGTTTTTACTTGTTATCTCAGTTTGAGATCATGAGTAGGAAACAAAATTCTTCTGCTCATTACCACTGGCTTGTACATCTGCATGAACTTGCCAATGCTGTTAGCAAGCACACTTGCTAACACCTAGCACCTAAACCACACTTCAGCTACAGTTCACTCAGCTGATTCACACAACTAACTCATTAGATTAACACACTGAAACCCCCATGGATTCATACCATGCTTTCAGCCACAAGCACTCCAGAAAGAAAACTGATTGTCAAAGAAGACAGTCTACCTACTCACTGTTGTATGTGTTCTGAAAATAAAGAATTATTTTCCCACACAAACCTGAAGAGGGTTTAATTTGTTCCAAAAAGGGGCAGGTTCATCATTCCTGCCTCTCTCCCAAGTGTCACACAATGTAAGAAATAAAGCCAGCCAGGCTGCCCAAGACAGAACAATTTGTTAAGATGCACTTCAACTATCCAAGTTCACTTCTTATGTAGAGTTGGGATATAAACCCCTATGCACCAAAAAAATCAACTTTGCAATAAATGGTTTTATTACATAAACACTACAGGATAACACAGAGCACATTGTGCTTTTATGCTGTGTGCTGTTAACACAGTCACCTCAAAATTGTGTAGGTTTATGTTCAACTCTGAAAACACAGTGGAAGGGAAGAACAAGGCAAGATATTTGGAAATGGTACCATAAAATAAAAAAATTAGAAAAATCTGAATTCCAAACAGGATGGCAATGAGAATACAAGATAGTAGTTCATTATACAACAATCACAAATACCCAGAAAGTGAGTTTTATGCTATTTACTCTAAGGAAAACAAGTGAACTCTGAAACTACTTTAAAATAACAAGATGTTGTTTTTATATTGTACATAACTACTGTACTGACTCAGATCACTGATTTCTGAAACATAGATTTAACAAGAAGGTATAGGTTCATTGAATCTTCTCAGTCTCCATCATAAGCCAACTGCTCTGTAGCTGGAGCTAAACATTTTAGTCCAGAACTCGCCCATCTGGAGTTCTGCTTCTTATTTAGTAACATCTTTGTCCCCATCAGAACACATCACTGGCCTGGTAGAGCCACTGGAATGAAGTGTAAGATCCCATCTCCCATCAGATGTGATAAACTACACCATGACAGCAAGTACTGCTTTCCTAAGGATCCCAAGCAGCTCACTGAGTGATCAGGATCACTGCCTCTGCACTTCACATTATCCTGAGGGACACTTGATTGCCTGCCTCACAATCAGGAGTTGCTGTGGAGGTCTTACAGGATGCCCTTGGAGCAGTGAGCTGAGGTGAGACAAGACACTCTAAGTGCACCACAGGTGTCAGTGCAAGCTGACACTGGATAAAAACACTGGAAAGAGCCCCTGCTGCTTGTTTCTGCAGTATCTAAGTAAAGCAGGTTTGGATGTGCTCATACAAGCCACAGGCATTGCCAATATGCCAAGCAAAGGCTCTCCAGCCTGCTCACAGAGCACTGACAGCTGTGGTCCTCACCAGCTACCAGGTTATGGCCAAGAGAGGAGGAAGTGACCACACATGTTTTCCAACCACGTCACAGGTTCAAGTGAGGATGGAAGCAGCAAACAAATAAAGTAGAAGGCAGCCAGCATGTAAAGCCCTTCCAGAGCAACCGTGATGTTCAGCAGACTATTATTTGTGCAGGAGACCCAAACAGGCTACACGTGGCAACACTGTTAAAATTACAAAGATGAGACAGCAACAAAATGTCCCAAAAGAAACTACAAATCAAAGGCACCATCAGCAGAAGCCTTACATGCACCCCCACAAGCCCCTGCCCTGACTGTGGCTCACTGTGCTGACAGGAAACATCCCACCAAACTAATGGCATAAAATCCCCCAGCACAGTGCTCAAAGTACCTTCTGGGAGATGTCACTGAATCTAGAAAGCTCCATTCCCCTGTGGAATGGGTCAGTACTAAAAGGCCAAGAGTTTGTTTTAGTCTCATCAGCTTTCAGTGATTTCAATGCTGCCACTGAGTGCTAAACCACATAATGCCATGGCAGGACTGGACTCGACACCTCAATGACCAAGTTACTGGACTAAGGCAGCCACCTGAGGAAGCCCACAGCTCCTGGTTTGTGGCTGGATAGTCTTTGCACATTGTCCCTCCTCAGAACAGCAGAAACTGGCATTAATGTAGACAGAAACTTGCCCACTTAGCAACTCTGAATACGTCAGAGAATTGCCTCCTGCTCAGAGATTTGCTGACACGTATCAGTGTATCTCAGGAACACTTGTGGATGCAACATTCCTGCCTATGTGCCAGTGCACTTAGGGGCTAAAGACAAAAAGAATGCAGCTCTTACTGAAACCAGAAGATGCTGGGTGACTTCAAGGAGCCCTTAGACTACAGCCAACATCCATCCAGGTGACCACTGCTATCCTATTCTGTGTTTGTACAGCTGCTGGTGATGCCATGGTGATTTTTTGCCTTTTCTTTTACATATTCTCTGTATTCTTAGCATACATATTTGTAGCTTGACATTGTAACTTAGTTTTGGTATTTTTCTAGGCAGGAAGACAAAACATTCTAAAAGTCTCCCAGCTACAGGCCTGAAGCCCCTATGCTATCTTGGCTCTCCACAGAAACCAAGGTTGAAACCAGCTCTTTCAGAGATGTTTTTGTAAACAGGGTACAAACCTCATCTGAGGGGGGAGACTCTGGAAGTTACCCGAATAGATGGGCATTACTTCATCTATTAAGCTTCTCATTGGGGAATCTTTGTCAGACATGCTAATTTGCAAAGAGTATAAAAATTGTACACACATCATGCATGGTTGTGCATCCACCTTGACGAGCTGTGCACTTAAGGATCCTTACTAAATGAGGTTAAACCCCTTTTATCCCCTTAAAAGTGTCCAGCTCATAATTCTTGGACCAGAGAAAAAGGCATCACTGGCACAGGATCAACACATCCAGTGTCTAAGCCCTCAGCACAAAACCAATAGTGGCATGACACTATGCTTTGAATCATTAGCTATTATTAACGATGAAAGAAGAAGTAGTTTCTAGAGCTTGACAAACTAAACTAAATATATCCCCTGGTATTAGCATCTATGACAGACAGGAAACCCTATTCACAATTTTCTATCCATACTAACAAGTTTGGCTTTAGGCTTTTCCTCCCATGTTTTACATGTATTTCAATGCATGTATGACAATAGCTGACTTAAATTCTCCTCTTAATTACTGCTGGTTGATGGTAGCTGAAGAAAGCTGCACTGAGAAGGGAAGAGAAACCCTACAGAGGAAGCACCAGCAGAGCTAATCATCTGTCTATCTGACCTCTGAGAGAGAGGCTGGAGGTGCAACTGGATGGGTCAAAAATAGGAAACCACATAAAAATTTATGTGCATCTCAGAGCATGTGTGTTTCAGAACAACAGTGTTTCTCTTGCACCCCAAATACAGTGCAGGGCCCCTTGCTCCAGAAATTAAGGATATTCTGTACAACTATGGTGTGCCCTTACTGCACTTGCTGTATAAGCTGTTCCCCTGGGCTTTTTTGTCTTCTTTGCTGCAGTTTGCCCATGGTGCAGCTGAGTTGCAGCCCAACTGTTGCTCTGCTTCAGCTGGAGGAAAAGGAGAAATGGAACAAGGACCTGGGCCTTTTGGTTAAAAATGAGAACATGCTGAGAGAAAGAAAGGCAGCAGCCTCAAAGACACAAACTGGGCCTCAGATGAGTTATCAAGAAGTGTCACACCTTCCTTCCACCTTGACCTCCCCTCCACAAAATTACTTTGCTCAGTGCAACACAAACACGTGCCAAAAGCCAAGCCCTGTTTATCACATAGGTTACCTTCAGGATCAGGTGAAACTTAAAGAGCTTTGGCAGCTGCTTGGTTCACACTCATTAACTTCTTCTCTCGGGCACTTATAAACCTCAGACTTGGCAGGACAAGGGGTAACTGGACCTCAGATTTTACCCAGAAGTGGAAGCACAAGAGGTGAACTATTTCACAACTCTGTTTAAACAAGTTTCTGGTTTAGTTTGCCTGTCTGGCCCACAAGTATAATAATTATACAACCTATGCTCAAAATGAGGCTGCAAGTGACCTAATAATACAACCATTTTTAAGAGAGAGATCACCAGCATCTTCTATATCCATCCATCTATTACTGCTATTTTTAATTCTTAATTTCCTTCAGATAGGCCTAGGCAAAAGGATTACTTGATTCTCTGTACAAGTGTATATATACAGCATCAGGAAACATTGCAAGACGGCATTCCAGTGCTGGCTAACATGTTCTGATATACAAAAACACCACCAAGATTAAGTTTTCCTACACTCCAGATTCTTTCCAACCTGTTCCCACAGCTGTTGGATAAAAAGTCTCAGAAAGTTTAAATGGAGAAGCACTTGAATCATAATAACCATTACCTAATAGACCTCCTTAGAATCATCTTGTACCAGGAAAGACTGAAATTTCCAAGTGACAGACAAAAATAGCTACTGCTTGGATGAAAACTTGGAAGAAAAAACTGCTAAAGCCAACCTCACTCAAACCACTCAATTTTTATTACTTTTTACTTGGAAACTGTGAAAAGCATTTTACCCTGGATTATGCAGCTCAGTATGGGCCTCTAATAAAAGACTTCATTGCAAAATTGCTGTATGGCTGAGTGAAACAATGGCTTCTATACTAAAATATTTTAAAGACTCCTGAGGGAAATGCAGACAGCTCAAATGCCCTCAGTTAAAGGTTCATTGCCATGCTATGCACTTCTGCTGTGTAATGTTTTACAAGCTGGGCTGCTCTGTGAATGAGGAGAGTTAGTTCTCAGCTGGCAGAGGCAGCTTGCATAATACCAGACAAGTTAATTGGTAACAAGCAATGCAGGAGACCTTTGTTCCGAGTGTGACACACACAAATTCCACACTAAGCACATTGACGCTTCTGAGAGTTATTCATTGACATGCTTTATTAAATTGCTTGGACTATACCTCAATGCACCAAAAAGGACTAGTTTAACAGAGCTACATCCTTCTGATGCCTTCTGTCCTAAACTGCTGCACTTTAACCTCAACCAAGGATCAGCTCATTACTGGTACAGAAGCATTTCCAGGGTGGATGATGGCGAGCACCTTGCAGCAACACCCACATGCCCAGGCAATGGCACTGGGCAGCAACGGAGGCAGCACACAGGAAAGGGCAAGTTGGCAGCCAACAGAGTGCCTCTGTAACAGGAAGTGGTTATGAGGAGCCTGTGTTATGTTCCTCACTCCAAGGCAAGTGCTCTCCTGTCCACTCTGAACAGCTTGCTAAAATATCACCCTGCCCTCAGCCTCCCTGAATAAATGGAAAGGGAAAGGGGACATAAGACGTGCTTCTCCTGGCACGATCTGGAATGCCAGACCAAGGACAGCTGGCCTCTAAGCAGGTGGAATACACACTGCACCAAAAGCTTAGGAGCAGCACAGCTCTTAACACTTGGCACAGCATTCAGTTTTTACCCAGTCTGAGGAGCAAGAACACTGTTTTCATTGTTCACAGCACTTGCCTAGACAAAACACATCTGCTGAACTGGACCATTCTGTCACTGCTCACTGCAAAACATCACCTTCCATATCCCCAAGACCAGATCCAGGCAGCTGAACTTGCAGTGCCAGAACTGTGTGAGCCTCTGTCCAGCAGCCCACCGCGGCTGATCTGTCCCTGGGTGATATGACTTGTTTGCTTTAATGCCCTAAGAGCAGTAAGCCAGTCTCACTGGTGCAAGGCTGAGCAAAGGAACAAAGAGCCTCCAGCAGTTTGTTGCACGGTCCGCCAGTCCCCAGCCCTACACTTGAACACCACTGCACAGCTGAAATTCATAGAAGTGATTGGGAAAAAAAACAACCATCATGACAGCTCTCTCAGAGGACAGATGAAACCCACTCTTCTTTGATAACAGCACAGTCATTCCCCTTTGATAGGTTATTTTCACATCTGTGAGTGCCACAAATAGCTCTGAGGGAAGGGGAAAGGCCAGCAAACCATACTAGAGGAGTCCTCGCTCCTGCCTGGCTGGAAAGCTGCCCATGACACTGAAAACTGACCCGTCTCTCCACGGTGCGATGCCAAAGGAGGAGCCTGACGGCACCTGGCAGCCATGCGGTGGCACACGCAGTGCTCTGGGGCGCCAGCGCCGAGAGCACCTCGGGACACAAGGTTGGGAAGGCAGCTGGCACAGCCCCCACTCCCATGAAAAGTGGCTTGAGACATCACCCCTCTCTGCAGTTCCACTCCTAGCCCCGCAGGCACAGGTAAGCACACACCCGCAGCAATTGTCACGACATACAGCGTCTCCCTCGGCAACAGGGAGAAGGCTGGTTCACCCAGAACTCACATTTTATCCATCCCACAGCAAATCCCTTTTCATGCATATCTCGCTGAGGGCAGCATCCTCTCCCTGTGTCTAAGCACACACACAAACACGTGACTATTAAGGACTTTGTAATTATGCAAAGAAGCCCCATGAGACTGATTGCCCCAACACCACGGCACAGGAACACAAAGCCAGCGTGGGTGGCTCAGCAGGCTGCACTGCAACAGAGAGACCTTTCAGGTTACCCCATGTGTATGCATTCTATCATCCCCAGGGTATTTTTCTGCACTGCAAATGCCCTCATGGAACTGCTCACACACACAAAAACCCAAAACCAACAACCTTGAACTGCACAGTATGAGCAACAAGTTACAGACAGAGCGTGCCAAACTCGAGAAATTCTTATTTTGTTATAACTGCAATTCTAGGCTACCAGTTTTTTAATTATATGGTTTCCTGCAAAATCTGAAAGGTACTGAGCCACTTGACACCCAGGGAACTGAGGTGTGTGTACAGCACCACCTCCTGTGGGAAGTTTTACTCACTGTACTTTCAGTGATGTGAATAAGGGCTTTATGACTGAGTTTTGATTTGCCTCCACTCCTTTAAAGAGGGACACAAATTGTGAAGCCTGGTAGCCACAATAACCTTGCATTACTACTTTGATTAAAAACTATTCCAGGAATGATCAATTTTAAGGAAACTTGTTTTATCTAGAGAATGATGATTCATCAGATTCAATGGTTTGCAAGGTTCTATTTCAACAAGATATTTATCAGAAACGTTCCTCAGGTCAAAGATGGCTAATTGAGAAACAGTCATCTTTCACCATATGTAGATGACACATCCCTAATCTGCTAAACAGAGCAGTTCCTTGGCATATAAAATATGCATGTTCCAGTCCTGGCTGTACCTGACTCAGAAGGAACATGAAAGCAGGTGAGTATTGGAACTGCTTTCTCCAAATAGTACCTGCTTTACACAAAGCAGAAAAAAAACTTGACTAGAGGTAGAGCTGTACCTGCTTTGGATGTGGGAAACAAATGTAACCACTTGCTCTGATTCAATGTCCTACACAACATCAGCTGCTGGTTGTACTTTCAATCATGAAACTGCATCATCTCACAAATATTCCATTGCTATCAGGCTCCCTTTTCTACTCTTCCTCCTTTCTTTCCTCTCCTCATTAAAATGGGAAACTGATGACAAGGCTGGGAAAACAGACTGTTCCGAGCTATTTGTGTCTACCCATTGTCACTTGTAAAAATACATTTTGTAGTGATAAGAGGACACACAAGTCTATGAAGTGAATAAGTAAGTGCCTGACCCAGTAAGTCAAACAACTCATCTAAGAGATTTCAGGGCAATATTCACTCTCCTCCTGTATCACTAAACTAGGAATAAAAAGAGCACTTAGAGCTCCACAAATGAAAACACACTGATTTTTCTACTGTGACCACTCGCATTTAAGGCTCAACTGCATCTCTCCTCCTCTCTTGAGCCAAAGTGAGTTATTCATTAATTCTGATATTCTTTAGTCACTGCCTAAAATGTGAAGTAGTTTGTAGAACAAAGACAGGAGTTAAGGGTCATACTGGTGGGAGCAAGTGCTTGTATTTGCTTTTGGGGTTGGTTTGTTTGTTTGAGGGGGGTTTAAGATTAAAAGTGAACTTTCCTTTTTTCAGGTCCATGGAAAAGAGGTCTAAGAGAAAAACATTGAAAAACTGCTGTACTATGTTATTTAAATATAGTTTTCCAAACTAGGTGCACAAACTGACCCTTATTTAGTTAATTAGTCCTTGTTTTTCCGAAGACAATACAGTTCTGTTTTCTTCCACTGAGTACCTCCTTGGTCATGATTTTTGGGAGAAAGGTCACAACCTTGCCCTTCCTAGTGACAGGGTGCAAAACACCAAAGTCACCTAGAGTTTGGCTATTAACTTCAGGAAGCATTTTATCTAATCCTCGATTACCTATCTCATCTCCTCTCAGAAGTCGCCATTTGTGGACAGTGAGACAGCAGCTGCCATTGCAAATTCTTCAAATTTCAGCTAGATCTGAAACTGGGTGACAAAAACTGCAGAGAAGGATGGAGAAATCTTAAGATAAACAGTGTCTGGCATTAAAGATAGCAGAGTTCTCAGGAAGACACCAGTGTGTTCCCCTGCACACAAGAATATACTTCTGTCATGCTTCCATAAACAGTATGAATTTAAGGCCCATTAGAGAATACTTGATCAACCAGGGATCTCCCCTTTCCCTCTCCATTTGGTTCTGGAAGTTCAAAAGCCACAAAATCAACTAAGACACAAACTAACAAATGTCTTTCTATGCACAAAGCGTCAACAGCAGCAGTTCCTCCATGTTTCCTCCAGGATCCCTTGGGCACTGCAGGCCCTGTCCACACCCTGTGTGCACACAGGACACACGGCCACAGCAGGAGTCAGGACTGTGGCAGGGACACCTAATAAGCTGCTTTAGCATTAACAGTGTAAATACTCCACACACCAACCAATGGGTACAGCCAAGGCTTTCTTTGTACAAACCCACTGCACTCAATTCAAAACACATTCACTGCTTTATTTACTCGCTAGGGAACACTGAGCAACGTCTTTTGCAACTGCTGGCTTAACCTGGGCTGTTACAGAAGAAACTACAGATTGATGAAGAGCCACATTCTGCATACAATTATGCCTATGGTAAAAAAAGATCTTAGATCCCTCTCCCAAAAAAATACAATTGCTAAATGACTGTTAAAATTATCAGACTGCACCAGGAACTGCAAGGTGTCAGAGTAATACTAGATCAAGAATTTAGCTTATGATTGAGCTGGTGGATTCAAAGGACAAATACATGTAATGAGGACTTTAAGAAAGAATGCCAGATGCAAGTTTTGTTTTGAAGAAGCAAATCTTGCCTCACTTATAGTAGCTCTAAACTCAATTTAAGCAATCAGCAAAATCTGGTTTGCACCAACATAAAGGCGACAGACTTAAGACACAAGACAGACAGAAAATTCTGATGGAGTACTAATATGTTCTTTGAGTGTTGCCTGTTTAATTTCTCCCTTACAGGCTATGCCTTTTGTTCTGCTGCCACTGGAAAGCCATGGCTGAGGAACTTCAGAGATGTGGTGAAAAATACCTGTTTGCTTGTTTAAACCCTAAGGGAACAAACTAAAAGTTGTCAATATTCAATGACATCTTGAAAATGCTCAAAAAAGCTGCAACTTTGGTTGCCATGCTCAGTGTTGAATTTCACTAGTCTGTGCCTTAAACTAGATGGGATTTCCTAGCAAAAGCACTTGGTAACCAACAGGTTATTTCATGGAGGAAGATGGCGAGGAAGTCAGCTCTTCCTCACTCCCCTGTGGAACCACAATTTTGGCAATGTAAAATTATCTAAGTAGGACAACTCTTGCTCCATGATTCTGCTATAGCCTGACAGCAGAACACTCACAAACAAGTATAGGCAGCAAACCATAAGCTGTGCCTGCACTGCAAAAGCACCTCCATTGACCCAGAGATCCATCCAAGATTACACACCACTTCAACCTCCTGCTGTGGACCTTAGTTTTGAGGCACAGAATTAAGTAAATGAGCTTGTTCTGGTTTGCACAGTGAGTACGTCTGTCTTTACAAATTCCCTTAATATTCCATTTTCTCATTTTATTGGACTTTAATGAAAGCATACAAAGCTGAAATCAGATAATAATTAGTAAGTTAATATAAAACACAGGAAACACCAACTGATGTACATAAGTATGACTGTCTACAAATAAATCTGGGCCCTAACTAGAGAATTTGAATCCCTAGTGCCTGTAATATTTCAAGCTCCACATAAGCTCATTGTAGAGACAATCTAGATCAGGGTGGTCATCCAAGAAAGGGCTAAGAAAGTGTCCCTGCAGAAGCACTGTTACATACTGATACTCAGTCTCAAGGATATAATTGAACAAATAGAAGACCCTTGAGTTTCATTACACTGAATACTTCACTGTACTGTATTTATTCAAGAAAACTGCATGGATGAAGTATTTACAGTATCAGAATTAGCTGAGTTAAATGCCCTTAATAAACTCTCTCTTTTTGTGTCTAGTCTGGTCTACAACACAGCTGCTCCACAAAGAAAACACTTATTTGGCTTAAAAGATGTCAAGAAAAGCATTTCACTTTACAGTTTCCTGTGATATGTGAGAAGATGTTTGTCTAGCAAGCCTTACCTCTAGAAGTCCATCTTCAGGCAGGTCTGTGCAGTGAACAGCATTCTGAATCTTGTCCTTCCCAAAGACAGCACGCAGAGTTCCAGGTCGGAGGTGACGGGCTAATGCCTATTGAACACAAGCAGAGCACAAGATCTTTGTGAACCACACTCTTCATTTGCATCATGGATGCAAGAGAATCTTCTAAAGTAAAATATTATTATGCTATTAAAATATGTGTAGTACACTACAAAAGAAAACATAGATTGAAAGCAACCCTCAGGAGAAGGACGTGTGGGAGTTGGTAGACAAGAAGGTTGGTATGACCCAGCAAAGTGCACTGACAGCCCAGAAAGCCAATTGTATCCTGGGATGCATCAAAAGCAGTGTGGCCAGCAGGGCAAGGGAGGGGATTCTCCCACCCTGCTCCACTCTGGTGAGACCCCATCTGGAGTGCTGCATCCAGATCTGGGGCCCTCAACATAAGAAGAGTGTGGACCAGTTGGAGTGAGTCCAGAGGAGGGCCATGAATGGAGCACCTCTCCTGTGATGACAGCCTGAGAGAGTTGGCGTTGTTCAGCCTGGAGAAATCCCCAGATAGATCTTAGAGCAGCCTTCTGGTACCTAAAGGGGGCTACAAGAGAGCTGGAGAGTGGCCTTACTAGGACAGGTAGTGATAATGGAGCACCTCTCCTGTGATGACAGCCTGAGAGAGTTGGCGTTGTTCAGCCTGGAGAAATCCCCAGATAGATCTTAGAGCAGCCTTCTGGTACCTAAAGGGGGCTACAAGAGAGCTGGAGAGTGACCTTACTAGGACAGGTAGTGATAGGACAAGGATGAATGGCTTTAAACTGAAAGAAAGGTTTAGAAAAATATTAGGAGGAAATCCTTTACTTTGAGAGTGGTGAGAGTGGTGAGACACTGAGACAGGTTGCCTGGAGAAGTTGTGGATGCCCCATCCTTGGAGGTGTTCAAGGACAGATGGGGCTCTGAGCAACCTGGTCTAGTGAAAGGTGTCCCTGGCTATGGCAGGAGGG